>ML780888.1:538198-561745 GCA_009831015.1 Picea engelmannii | reverse complement strand
AACGTGGTAAAGAAGAGATCATAAATGAAGCAATCATCAGTGGAAAAGAAGAAGGTGGGTCACTTAGAATCTGTCATGACCCACGCTATTGAAGAATCCATGTGAACTCTAGAAGATTAGCTCACATCAACTACAAGGTGCTACCATACATATGCAAAGCTATCATAGGTTTACCAGAACTCAAAGGTGATCATGAAGGCATATGCAATTGATGTGCACAAGGGAAGAACATCAAGAACCCGTTTTCGAAGAGGGACAGCAAGACCGAAGGAGTCCTAGAACTCATTCATTCTGATGTATGTGGCCCAATGCCATCATCCTCCATTAATGGGTATGTATACTATGTATCATTCATTAAAGACTATTCTTGTAAAAGACCTGGATATATTTGAAGTGTTCAAAAAGATCAAGGAATTGAAAGCCTTGATAAGAGAACCCTTCTATAAGGAAGATTAAGATACCCGGGTCAGATAATGGAGGAGAATATACCTCAGAAGAGCTCGTGAACTTCTGCAAAGATGTTGGGATCAATATCCCCAACCAAAATGGTGTAATTGAACGGAAGAACAGAACCATGGCTGAGGCTGTGAAGATCAAGATCTTCCTATGTGCTTATCGATAGAAGCAGCAATGACAACTGTGTATGTGAAAAACCGATTATCCCATAGCACACTTGGGCTCAAGACACCGGAAGAGATGTTCACCAGAAAGAAGCTAGAGGTAAGCCATCTCAAAATATTTGGCTGTCTAGTGTTTATTCATATACCAAAAGAGAAAAGAAACAAGCTGGAACCCTCTAGAAAAAAGGGAATATTTGTGGGATACTGTGAGGTCTCCAAGGCCTTTAGAATCTACATACATGGTCACCTCCATATTGAGATCAGCAGGGATGTGACCTTTGATGAAGAAGCAACACTTAAGAGATCAAGAAGATGCCAGCTTGAAGATATATATGAAGAGGAACCTGAAAATCCCAGGATTACAGAATTCGTGAGGGAAGTTCCTAGAACTGCAAAACCTGTAAGGGAAGTCATAACTTCCCCTGATGAGGAGACTCCTGAAGATCATGATATAACAGAAGTTCAAGAACCTCCTCATATTACCTTCTCCAATAAAACAAAGCCTGCTTGGACAAGAGAGATTATACAAGATGGAGAGAAGTATGGTGTTCCAAAAGGAACCACAAGACAGGTGAAAAGACCAAAGCCATTCTCCAGTTACATGACTTTGATGCGGAATCTACTTGATGAAGAACCTACATGCTTTGAAGAGGCCATTCAAAAGAAGGAATGGGAAGATGCCATGACAGAGGAATACCAATCCATAATAAAGAATGATGTATGGGAAATAGTTCCCAGACCAAAAAGTAAGGATGTGGTATCATCAAAATGGCTCTTCAAAATAAAACATGCTGCTGATGGAAGTATTGAGAAATATAAAGCAAGATTTTTCGCTCGTGGCTTTTCCCAGAAGGAAGGCATTGACTATGAAAAGAAATTTGCTCCTGTGGCCAGATACACTTTGATCAGAACCATTATAGCTCTTGTAGCCAAGATGAAATGAAAGCTGCACTAGATGGACATGAAGACAACTTTCCTGAATGGTGTTATCGAAGAGGAAGTGTATATAGAGAAACCCCAAGGATTTGAGGTTGAAGACAGGAAGTCTCATGTCTGCTGATTGAAGAAATCCTTATATGGATTGAAGCAAGCTCCCAGAGATTGGTATGGACATATAGATAATTTCTTGACGAGCTTAGGCTTTACCAAGAGTAAAGCAGACTCAAATATCTACTTCAAAATTATGGATAATGAGCCAGTAATCTTACTGCTATATGTGGATGACTTATTCTTAACTAGAGAAGAAAAGCTCATTGCTGAATGTAAAAAGAGACTTGCTGCAAAATTTGAAATGAAAGACCTTGGCCTAATGCATTAATTCTTAGGTCTTGAGGTATGGCAGAGTCTAGAAAGGATCTTCCTTAACCAAGGGAAGTACACAGTTGAAATCTTAAAGAGATTTGACATGCTAGAATGTAAGTCCATGAATACACCCATGGAAATGAAGCTGAAGTTGTTGGTCGACACTTCGTCAGACTTGATAGATGCGACACTGTACAGACAAATTATTGGATCACTGGTGTACCTGATGAACACCAGACCAAACATTTGTTTTGCAGTTAACACCCTGAGTCAGTTTCTGGTAGAGCCCAAATGTGTTCACCTAGTGGCTGCAAAACATGTGATGAGGTACCTTAAAGGTACACTGGATTATGGTCTCAGCTATGATGGAGATCATGACTTCACATTGATTGGATATACTGATGCAGATTGGGCAGGAAGCCTTGCTGATAGAAAAAGCACTTCCGGATGTTGTTTTAGTTTGGGATCAGCCATGATCTTGTGGCAGAGTAGGAAGCAATCCAATATTTCTCTCAACACAGTGAAAGCAGAGTACATTTCCGCATGTTCTGCTAGCTGTGAAGCTATATGGCTTCGAAAGTTGTTGATTGGAAACCAGAGTTGCATAAAGATGACAGAGAATCCTGTATTCCATGACAGGTCGAAGAACATAGAGATCCATTATCATTTCATCCGCGACATGGTATAGAGAGGAGCCTTGAAGCTCCAGTACATTAGCACAAATGAATAGGTTGTTGATGTGTTGACCAAACCTCTATCTCGTGTAAAGTTTGAACACTTTCGAGATAAGCTTGGTATCGTCTGAAAGGACCCTCCCTAAAAGGGGGAGTATATATATATTCATTACTTCTAACCTCATTGTTAGACATAAAGAAAGATGAATCATTGCTTCTGACCTCACTGTTAGACGTAAAGCATGATGTTTTGTGTTCCTTGCTTCTGACCTCGCTGTTAGACATAAAGCAAGATGAGTCATTGCTTCTGACCTTGTTGTTAGACATAAAGCATGACGTTGTGTGTTCCTTTCTTCTGACCTCGCTGTTAGACGTAAAGCAAGACGAGTCATTGCTTCTGACCTCACTGTTAGACGTAAAGAATGATGTTGCGTGTTCCTTGCTTCTGACCTCATTGTTAGACGTAAAGCAAGATGAGTCATTGCTTCTGACCTCCATGTTAGACGTAAAGCATGACGTTGTGTGTTCCTTGCTTCTGACCTCGTTGTTAGATGTAAAGCAAGATGATGATGATTCCTTGCTTCTGACCTCGTGTTTAGATGTAAAGTGATATGATGTGTGATTCCTTGCTTCTGACCTAGCTATTAGACGTAAAGCAAGATGATTCCTCACTTATGACCTCATTGTTAGACGTGAATTGAGATGTTGATGTGTTCCTTGCTTCTGACCTAGTTTTTAGATGTAAAGAAAGATGATCCTTGCTTCTGACCTTGTTGTTAGACGTAAAGCAAGATGTGACTGACACTGACCTACCAACTGATCAGCTGTGACATTGAGCTAGTGTAGTACTATGATGTGCCAGCCTAGTGTTGTGATGAGGTATCATTTTTATTGATACATATTGAGGCAGATGATGATGGCATTCTTTCGAGAATGATGATGTTGCCGATGAAGAAAACTTCTGATGACTCATAAATGTGCTAGCCAATGTTTCAAGATGATATTGATGATACTGTCCTCCTGATGCCACTGATGACGCAGACCTCTCTCGCCTGATGTTGTTGAAGAAGACCCTTCTTGTTAAGGGGGAGTGTTGAAATAATGTAATTGTGAAGAGTATTCTTATTATTATTGTTATTTTATTCATAGGATTAATCCTCATTGTGGATTAATCATGTCGGTAATTGTATTAGGACCAAATCCCCTTTTGTTGACTGGTCAACAGACAATTGCAATAGGCAGAATAAGAAGTCGGCCCCAACAGTTATTATTGAGACCCAGAATTAAATTAAAGGTGGGTTTACCCACCCAGAGTGAGAGGTCGGATCTGCCAGTGAAGACCTTTCACACGTGCCAGTCTTGTATATATAGGGAGGCTAGCGCCTCACTTTATCAAACACACTCACTTGCTCATTCTCTTATGAGGCAAGCTGCAATTACCAGTTGGAGAGCGAGAGAAGAGTGGCGCATTTTTTGGAGAGGACTATCTGTATTGGTTTGATTTATCTCTTGAACATTGTATTGGCAATTTATGATAAGGAAGTTTTTGCCAGGTTTTCTTCCCCTAGAGGGTTTCCCAGGATAAATGTTGTGTCTCTTGTGAATGTGTATTTCTCAGTGATCTTGTTCTTATATTGCTCTTATCTATTGAAATGGAAAGAACTATAATAATGGCATAAACATTAACACTTATCACGGGGGTGGTCAGAGTGATAAAAATGAATGCCTCTGAGCCTATGGTCGGGTGGAAGGAAGAACAACCACAGTTAGTTAGTTGGCTACCACCTATAATAGACAAGTAATCACATATCTTGTGTATTTAAGTGGTACTGTGAATTAAAGTATGATATCTTATGAATGTTGCAGGGATGAATATGTTTGCTTAATGAATTATACTGTACCCTTTTTGTGTTTGCTTGATTATGTAATTAGGAGAGTAGGAAATTGTATGAATTTGACGTGTTTTTATACTCGTAAATTATTGTGTCCTATGGTGGCTTAAGCTAGATCCAGGAGCTATGAATTTGTCAACCTTAGGTACAATTTCATGTATGGATGTCCACCCTCCTAGTTTTTCTGAGTCCCTTGGAGGATGAATTTTGTTAATCTCATGGGAGGTAGTGTAGATATGCACAGGCTCTCTACAAGGGGCAGATATGCACATGCTCTCTTCAAGGAAAGTAGAGACCGAGAACCACTTAAGTTCTAGACTTGATGAAGGAGTGCAAGAGGTGTGCAGAAGACCCTTCTAAGTGTTAATTCCAGGAGAAAGAGCACAATGCTCTTAAGTCCTTCATAACTGACGAAGATCAGGAAGGATAGTGAGATTCAAGTATCGAAAGGGAATATCCTTTCGTTTGGAATATGAATGGTCAAGATCCGTTTGGGAGGATCCGAGGTCTGTCACGACCATTAGATTTGAAGAAGGAGCACAGTCATTAATGCCTCGACTCCTTCATCCTTCGCAAGTTCGATGAATGTTGGCAATCATCGTGAAGGGGACGGATCCTTTGAAGTCTGAAACCCAAAGTCGCAATGTGATATGGACCATATATCCAAGGATCTATCAGGATCCTCCTTGATCGTTGGATTGGCGATATCGGATTTCTCACATTGGGAGAATCGCACATTGGTGCTATTAAACTTCTGAAACTCGAAGTTGTGATGTAATATGGACCGTTGGATCAAGGAAGGTCATGGAACGTCGATCTGACATGAGTGGATTAACACAACAAGTGCATGGGAAATCAAAATCCCCTAAGGATCGAGCTCAGAAGGGATAACACTTTCCAAAAGTGTCGACAAGATCCCAGGAGACAGACTTGTAGGAGAAGCAAAGGTTGAGGCATTTGAATACTTAGAAAATATTCTAAGTCGGAGGAGATTAGAATCTCAGGAGGAGGAGTGATAGTCACTGCCAGATCACAGTGTGGAGAATCAACAACCATTCGATCAAAACAAGGTGCATGAGCCTTAGTGTTTTGCACATGCAGGAGTGCACGTAGAGGTGAAATTTTTTCAAGTTCATAAGCTCAGGAGGGAAAGAGGAAGTCGAGACCCATACATCAGGGCTCGCAAGAAGTAAATCAAAGGTCGAGACCTTTGAAACATCTAAAATCTTCCAATTTAGGGAATAAAGTGAAATCTCAGGAGGAGGAGGAATAGTCCTCATTGGATCGAGCACTGTGAAATATCTAGACCATTGGAATCCACATCCAGACAATTAGAAGATCGCATAGGAGGAGATCAAATCTAGGTCGTCATATCTGAGCGTGAGGACCAACAGTCGTTGGATCCCAAGGAAAGTGAATGAGGCCTAAACCCTTTGAAACTGCACGGGAGAGTGGACTCGCGAACTCCCGAAGTTCCAAATCCACTCAGAACCATCCATCACCAAGGGTGGAACGTGGCAAGAGATCCGAGAGTTAGAGGATTCAGACTTCAAAAGATTTGCAAGGAGAAGAATGAAGGGTGAAACTCGCGAAGTCCAAGATCACGAGTTGATCCTGGTCATCTGATGTAGCAGAATCGTAATCACATCAAAAGGAAGTGGACGAAGAATTGGAATCAACACCTCAACATATCGAAGGAGCTAAACCGACAATTAACTAGCTTTGAAGCAGTGTAAAGACTTTTTGGATTTCTCGTTAATTAATTTTGGTTGTGTAAAATCGGGACACCGTTTGAAATGACAAAACCATTGTAAATCCTTTACACGACTGTAAATGTATTACATGTGTGGGATATTGGCCCTTATTAGTCATTAGGTTGTATTAATTGAGTAGGTAATTGCTTGAATAGGAGGTAATAGTATTTAGCTAGGAGGAAGAGAGCAAAAAAAGGCTCTGGGTCCTTAGACAAGTTTTTCTTGTAATAGTTGTAAAGGATAAACGACTGTAATTATGTTTCATTCTGAAATGAATAGAACAGAGGAAATTGACCCAAATACACAGTGTTGATATTGTTTTACAGTTTGACTGTGTTGTTATGTGTTTGTGAATGTATGATTTTCATAGTGAACGAGTTCAATTGTTTCTCTTCTGTAAGATTATCCAAGGAGTGCATGCAAAGTGCAAGGAGTGTGTGTGAAGAAGTCTTTTCCGACTTAAAATCTCATAAGAGATAGTGGGGAAATTTTGTATGCAGAGTGTGCATATTGAGCACAAGGAGTGCGTGTAGAAACAAACTTGTGTTAAATTTTGAAAGCTCGAGAGGTTGAGCGCAAAGTATGCCAAGAGGGCGTCACAAAGTCTTTTGGGAAAAGACACAAAGTGAGAGTGTGCACCAAGGGGCGAGATTTCATTTAAATTGCCAGAAGCTTAGGAGGAGTAGTGGTTTTAAGTCTCGAGAGGAAACACTTAGGAAAGTTTCTAAGTGACGAAGACTTGAAGTGCTCAAAGGTGGAGCGTAGAAAATTGAAGTTCGAAGAAAGAATAAGTATAGAGGATTGAGTGGGATAAATCCTTCAGGAAATAATTTTGAAGTTTGGATAAGATCGAGGATCAATATCCATTCAGAAAGGGCTGAAATATTGCAAGTCGTTAGATCTCAGAGAAGTGGCACATTGGTTAGTTGCGAGGAGTTATCGGAATTTCGCAAAACCAAGGGATTTGGAAGAAGCAACGTGAAATTCGCAAAACCATGAAATGCAAAATCTTGAAATCATCGGGATTGTCCATTGAAAGGGGACACGTGGCAAGAGATCAAAATTTCGTTGACTCACAGAGTGGAAAGGTTAAAGGGCGAAGTTGTGAGAATTCGTGAACCGTGAAATCGTGACTTGATCACATCCATTGGCTGGAGAGTGATAGTGGACCGTTTATCTGATCCAAATATTTCACAATTTCAGGTATTGGAGGATCGAGAGAACATAGGTGAATTGCATCGAGAGTTCCCGATACGCTAAATCCCGAAGCACTCTTAAGGATTGGCCCTAGGTCATAGTGAAGGGTCATATGGATAAAGGATAAGGGAGGAGCTATCATGCACTAGGCCCTTGTTGGAATCTTAGGACTCAGAAGTTTGAAGGACAGAGAGTCGGTTGACTCATATAGCCAATATGCGAAATTACGACGCACCTTTTTGGATAAGCGTCTGGTCAAAAGGTGTGGTCACGTGGAGAAGACTTATGCTTAGAACTTGTGCACATGAGTGGAGTTTTGAAAAGACCTGTGGATTGTTTTCTTAGAGGTTCCAGTAGGGAATCAAAGGCTGTGTCAGTTCAGTATTGAGAAGATTCTAGACTAGGAGGTCACACAACCCTTGGAGAGGAGGGGGTTTGAGTCAAGTGCTATCAGAGCCTGAAAAGGAATTGAAGTTGAGCTCAGTGTGTTGGAAACAATTGAAGCGATGTCATTGAGGGTACGCACATGACCACCTATAGAAAACCGTGTTGTAGGAAGAGAAGTGAGAGAACTTCGTGTAAGGTTGGAAGCGATGGAAGAACTGCAAAGGAGAACATCTGCCACTGGAGACGTTAGTGATGTAGAGAGTGAAGAAATAGAAGTTGAAGAAGCTACAAGGGAAAATGTAGGTGACGAACACTTCTTGAAGGTTTTTATGAAGTTGGGAGACAAAGAAAAGATAGACGTCCCAATGTACGAAGGTAACTTGGATGTCAAAGAGCTGTTGGACTGGATAAGGTCCATGGACAAGTATTTTGACTATGAAGATGTCGAAGAAGAAAGGAAGGTGAGACATGTTGTCATGATATTAAAGGGACATGCAACATTATGGTGGGATGAACTACAGGAAGAAAGGAGGAGCAAAGGAAAACAAAAGATAAAGAATTGGGATAGGATGGTAGCCAAACTGAAGGCTAAATTCATACCTAGGGATTATCAGATAGAGTTGTTCAAGAAATTGTAGAATTTGAGACAAAGGGATATGACAGTGAAGGAGTATATAGAAGAATTTTATAGGTTGAATATTAGGATTGGACAAAGAGAGAAGGATGATGAAAAAGTTGCCAGGTATATAAATGGTTTGAGGTATGAAATTCAGGATGAAATCAACATGATGACTGTGAGGGCAGTGGAAGATGCTTATCATATTGCACTGAAGGCATATGAAAAGTTGGCCAGAAGCTAGAGTCAACGGAACATAAGCAGAGACTTAAATAGAGGTAAGGGAGTTGTCTATGATAAGGCACCAAAAGATAAGGATGAGAATGAGAAATCATATGGTCATTTTGAAAGAGGAGGAAGTTCCTAAAGAAGAACATTTGGTGGGAGAAATTATTTTCCTCGAGGAAGAGGAAGAAGTAGAGGAGGTGGAATTAAATGTTATGCATGTGGAAAGACAAGACATATGTCTTGGGAATGTCCCGAGAGGAAGAGAGAAGGAGGAGGAGAAGCACATATTTCTGAAGCCCAGAATAATGTGGAAGAAGAGGCAGCAGAAGGAGGACAAAATATTATGATGGGGAAAGTTCTTCTAAATCCAAAGAAAGAAATAGATGACCCAGTTCAACGAACGAGGTTGTTCAGGACTACTTGTAAGACAAAGGAAAAATTTTGCAAGATGATTATAGATAGTGGGAGTATTGATAATTTAGTATCGATGGAGATGGTGGAGAAGCTGAAGCTGGAGACAAGTGCACACCCAAGTCCATACAAAGTATCATGGCTGTAGAAAGGACATCAAGTAATGGTAAGTCAACAATGCCAAGTTGAATTTTAAATAGGAGGCTATAAAGATGAGATTCTGTGTGATGTAATTCCCATGGATGTTTGTCATATTTTTTTGGGAAGACCATGGAAGTTTCATAGGAATGTTATTCATGATGGGAGAAAAAATACTTATACTCTGGAAAAAAATGGTAGAACCCACATGTTACTGCCAATAGAAGAGAAGAAAGAAAAGGAAGAAGCCAACACAAGAATACTTCTCATGAGTGGGAAGGAACTCTTGAAGGAGATCAAGAAAGATCGAGAAATGTAATTTTTTGTAGTAAGGAAGCCAAGAGTTATCCTTACTAATACTTCTCTGGATGATTTACCTGAAGAAATCCAAGAATTGTTGGGGAACTTTGGTAACATAGTAGTGGATGAGTTGTCTCATTCATTACTGCCTATTAGGAGCATTAGCCACCATATTGACTTGATTCTAGGAGCCAGTTTGCCAAATAAAGTAGCATATAGGTTGACACCTCAAGAGAATGAAGAAGTTAAGAAGCAAGTTTAGGAGTTGTTGGATAACGGTTTAGTCAGGGAAATTCTAAGCCCATGTGCAGTGCCAACTGTATTAAGTCCAAAGAAGGATGGATGATGGAGAATGTGTACAAATTCTAGAGCTATCAATAAGATAACTATCAAGTATAGATTTCCTTTACCCATGATGGATGAATTGATGGATTATTTGAGTGGAGAAAGCTATTTTTCAAAAATAGACTTGAAGAGTGGATATCATCATATAAGAATGAGAGAGGGAGATAAATGGAAAACAACATTCAAGACAATTGAAGGTTTGTTTGAATGGTTAGTCATGCCATTTGGATTGACAAATTCACCAAGTACATTTATGAGGTTGATGAATGAAGTATTGAAGGAATTCATAGGTAAATTTGTCATTGTATATCTGGATGATATATTAGTTTTCAACAAAATAGAGGAAGAACATTTAAAGTACTTGACACTAGTGATGAGGAAATTGCAGCAAGAAAAGTTGTTAATAAACTTGAAGAAAATTTCTTTTATGAAGACAGAGCTCATATATTTGGGTTTTTTTATCTCTTAAAATGAATTGAAGATGGATCTGTAAAATGTGAGAGCAATCAAAGAATGGTCGTCACCCATGAGCATATTTGAGGTGAGAAGTTTCCATGGTTTAGCAAGTTTTTATAGAAAGTTTATCAGAAATTTTAGTGGTATATGTGCACCCATGATGGACACTATGAAGAAGAAACATAAGTCTTTTAATTAGACAGAGGAAGCTGAGAAAATATTCAAAGTGTTGAAAAATAAGATAACAGAACAACTGATTCTGGTTTTACCAGATTTTGGAAAGACATTTCAGGTGAGGTGTGATGCAAGTGGAATGGCCATTGGAGAAGTTTTGAGTCAAGATAGTAGGCCGGTTACTTATTTCAGCGAGAAGTTGAACGATGCTAAGGAGAAATATTCTACATATGACAAGGAATTTGCAATGATTCAAGCTTTGAAAAAATGGAGACATTATTTAATTCCAAAAGAGTTGTCTTGTATAGTGATAATCGAGCTTTGCAATTTATTACTAGGCAAGATAAGTTGAATCAGAGACATTCTAAGTGGGTAGAATTCATGCAGAATTTTACTTTTGTCATTAAACATATTTCTGGAAGTGATAACAAATTTGCAGATGCTTTGAGTAGGAGAAGTTTGGTTATACAGGAATTTCAAGTGAAGACCTTAGGTTTTGAGCACCTTAAGGAAATTTATCAAGAAGATTCAGATTTTAAGGAGGCTTATGAAGCATATGAAAATCCTTTGTTGAGGGATAACAACTCATGGTCAGAATATTGATCCAGGATGGATTTTTGTTTAAAGGAAGCCAATTGTGCATACCAAGATGTTCAATGCGGGATAATTTGTTAAAAGAAAAACATAGTGGAGGTTTAGCTGGACATTTTGGTCATGACAAAACATTTGCGCAGTTGAATAGTTTGTATTATTGGCCAGGTATGAGGGCATATGTGAAGAAATTTGTAGACCAATGTAATATTTGTCAACATACAAAAGGGAAGAGACAAAACACTAGTTTGTATCAGCCATTTCCTATTCCTGAAAGGCCTTGGGATGAAATTAGTATGGATTTTGTATTGGGATTACCTAGAACCCAGAGGGGAAGTGATTCCATATTTGTCATGGTTGACAGATTTTCTAAGATGGCACATTTCATACCATGCCAGAAAACAAATGATGCTACACACATAGCCAATTTGTTTTTCAGAGAAGTTGTGAGATTACATGGATTGCCCAGAAGCATAGTTTCAGACAGGGACACTAAGTTTGTGGGACACTTTTGGAGGAATCTATGGAAGAGGCTTGGAACTAATTTATCTTTTAGTTCAACATATCACCCTTAGACATACTGACTGACTGAAGTGGTGAACAAGAGTCTGGGAAATTTGTTAAGGAGTTTGTATTTAACAATTTAGTTAATAGGAGCATTGGAAAAAGTCCATTCGAGATAGTATATGGAATACAACTAAGAGGGGTTCCAAAATTGAGAGAATTGAAACAAGATGAATTTCAGAGCACTGAAGAAAAATATTTTTCTATATAAATGCAAATACTTCATGATAAAGTTAGGAGGCAAATACAGGATAGTAATCAAAAGTACAAGGACATAGTTGATCAGAAAAGAAGGGAAGTTCAATTTGAAGTGGGAGATGAAGTTTTATCTCATTTGAGGAAGGAGAGGTTTCCAAAAGGAACATATAATAAGTTGAAGATGAATAAGATAGGACCATGCAGGATCCTTAGGAAATTTTCAGAAAATGCATATGAGTTAGAGTTGCTAGACAATGTTGGGATATCACCGATATTCAACGTTGCAGATTTGTATCCTTATAACAGAGATGATACAAGAGAATTGGATGATCAAGAAGAGATTCAGTGGGAAGAACATATGCCTATAGTAGAAAAAACTCAGATGGAGAAAATTTTAGAGCAGAGAGTTGGAAGGAAAACTAGAAGAAAGATGTATCCTGAATATTTGGTAAAATGGAAGGATCACCTAGTAGAATATTCAAGTTAGGTAATTGAACCTGATATTTTGAATCATGGAAAAACAATGTGAGAGCTCATGGACAGGAGTCCATGAATATTTTATCCAAAGGAGTATGATGCAGGAGCATCACAATCACATCAAAAGGAAGAAGATGTGGAATTGGAATTGACACCTCAGCACATCGAAGGAGCTGAACCGACAATTAACTAGCTTGGAAGCGGTGTAAAGACTTTTTGGAATTCTCATTAATTAATTTTGGTTGTGTAAAATCGGGCCACCGTTTGAAATGAAGGAACCATTGTAAATCCTTTACATGATTGTAAATGTATTACAGGTGTGGGATATTAGCCCTGATTAGTCATTAGGTTGTATTAATTGAGTAGGTGATCGCTTGAATAGGAGGTAATAGTATTTAGATAGGAGGAAGAGAGTGAAAAAAGGCTTTGGGTTTTTAGACAAGTTTTTCTTGTAATAGTTGTAAAGGATAAATGACTGTAATTATATTTCCTTCTGAAATGAATAGAACAGAGGAAATTGACCCAAATACATAGTGTTGATATTGTTTTACAGTTTGACTATGTTGTTATGTGTTTGTGAATGTATGATGTTCATAGTGAATGAATGAATAAGTGAATGATTTCAATTGTTTCTCTTTTGTAATATTATGCAAGGATTGCATGCAGAGTGCAAGGAGTGCATGTGAAGAAGTATTTTTTGACTTAAAAGCTCAGAAGAGATAGCGGAGAAATTTTGTATGCAGAGTGTGCATATTGAGCGCAAGGAGTGCGTGTAGAAACAAAATTGTGTTAAAGTTTGAAATCTCAAGAGGTTGAGTATAGAGTATGCCAAGAGGGTGTCAGAATTTTTTTTGGGAAAAGACATAGAGTGCAAGTGTGCTCCAAGGGGTGAGATTTAATTTAAATTGCTAGAAGCTCAGGAGGAGTAGTGGTTTTAAGTCTCGAGAGGAAACACTTAGGAAATATTCTAAGTGACGAAGAGTTGAATTTATCAAAGGTGGAGTGCATAAAATTGAAGTTTGAAGAAAGAATAAGTATAGAGGATTGAGTGGGAGAAATCCTTCAGGAAATAATTTTGAAGTTTGGATAAGATCGAGGATCAAGATCAATTCAGAAATTGTCGAAATCTTGCAAGTCTTTAGATCTTGGAGAAGTGGCACACTAGTTAGTTGCGAGGAGTTATCGAAATTTCAAAAAACCAAAGGATTTGGAAGAAGCAACGTGAAATTCGTGAAACCCCGCAACGTGAAATCCTGAAATCATCGGGACTCTCCATTGAAAGGGGACACGTGGCAAGAGATCAACATTTCACTGACTCGCAGAGTGGAAAGGTCAAAGGGCGGAGTTGTGAGAATTCGCGAACCATGAAATCGTGACTTGATCACAGACGTTTGTTGGAGAGTGATTGTGGACCGTTGATCTGATCCAAATATTTCACAATTTCGGGTATCGGAGGATTGAGAGAACGGAGGTGAATCACATCGGGAGTTCCCGATACGCGAAATCCCAATGCGCTTGGAAGGATTGGCCCCAGGTCATAGTGAAGGGTCATATGGATAAAGGATAAGGGAGGATCTAGCATGCACTAGGCCCTTGTCGAAATTTCGGGACTCGAAAGTTTGAAGGATAGAGAATCAGTTGACTCATATAGCCAATACACAAAATCGCAACGCACCTTTTTGGATAAGCGTGTGGTCACAAGGTGTGGTCACGTGGAGAAGACTTACGCTTAGCGCTTGTGCACGCGAGTGGAGTTTTGCAAAGACCTGTGGATTATTTTCTTAGAGGTTCCAGCAGGGAATCAAATACTGTGTCAGTTCAGTCTTGAGAAGATCCTAGACCGAGAGGTCGCGTAGCCCTTGGAGAGGAGGGGGTCTGCATAACCATCCATCGAGATAGAACACGTGGCAGGAGATCAACATTTCACTAACTTGAAAATCGACGAAGTCAAAGGTAGATGATCCAGATGGATATTGGTGGCCACCCACCTTTTCCAACTGGCTCAAAACAATTTTCTAACAATTTTGGCAATTTACTATTTTTAGCAGTTTTAACTTTCAGGGCCATTTTGAGGGCCTAAATGAAGGTTTTTCGAGATAAAGATTCTCAATGATAACCAAAGTCATGGTTGAGCCCCCAAAATGAATATCCTCGATGATACCTTTCCAACGGGCTATCACACACCTAAAACAAATATCGTATGCAAAAGTTATGACCCCGGGAAGTTGATGTACTAACTTACCCAAACGAGGCCCACATAATTTTTGGCGCTTCATCTCCTAGGGTTAGGCTTTCGGATGTCTAGGGTTTTTGGCATTCTTGTTTATTGTAAAAATTCCTTTAGTGCCTCATTGTAATATTCTTCTTGCGAATGCGTGCAACCGTCACATCTCTTCTCAGAGATAAGCCGCCACCATTCCCGCAAGCTTGTTTCCGCTACATTTTACAGTTTTAGCTTATTTCGTTATTGAATAGAAAACCAGTTTTACTGTATCTCTGTTATTTTGTGTTAAGAACCTGTTAATAATATGTATTCATTTCATTCTTCTCATAAAAGTTGGATCAGTGGTATCAGAGCGGTCTGCTCCTTGTCGCCTTAATCCATTTCCCCAACGAGGTCGGAGTACAAAGAGTTGGGTCTCAAGCTTGTTTTTCTTAAGGACATAATCTCTCGCACACCCAAGCGACCTCTCATGGCATGAGAAAAGAAAGATGATGAGACAGGAGATCCTTTCAAACCGTTGATTGAGGAATCCCTCACGCAATAGAGGAACGAGATGATTGATAGTTTCACACAAATCCTTCGACGGCTACCAACAGGTGACACATATTCTTCGAACGGAGGTGTCGCCCACTTAAAGGTACAAATAAACTTTGATATTCCTATATTTGAAGGTCAAATAGACCCAAATGATGTAGACAAGTGGTTGAATCTACTAGAAGGGTATTTTTTTGTCCATAACTTTTCAAATAGAGAAAAGATTACTTTTGCACTCCTCAAAGACGTTCCCCGTGTCAAAGATTGGTGGGAAAATTTCTGTGAGCAAAAGGAAACAAAGGAAAACTCATTATTTTTAGTCACAGCCACCTGGGAATCCTTCAGGGATGCTATCAAGGAACAATACTACCCTATCAGAAGTTATGACGACCTATATACCAAATGGACCACAATGCGGCAAGAAAGAGACCAAGCAATGCCAGATTTCACAAATATCTTCCATACCTTGCGCACCAAGATGGGTATCAAAGATTCAGAGCGACATCTGGTGCTCAAGTATAGTGGTGCTCTACATATATACATCCAGACTGAAATGGAATTTCTGGACATCTCATCCTTGTGCATGACCTACCGATATGACGTCAAAATCGAGTAGAATCTCAAACAAAAGATGCGACAATTTGGGCCTGGGAACCCCTCACAACAAAATCCAGGAAAGGGTGGCCCCAACCCATAGAAAAAAGGATAGAAAAAATATGGAAAGTATCAGGACAACCTGTCCGAGTTGCAAGCAAATAAGGACACCAAAAAGACAAAGAAAGATATCGGGAAGTGGTGTGACTTCCATAAGATCCCTTGGCATAACACTGTTGACTGCCACTCAAAGCAGTCGCTGGTGGCCGAAGTGAAAGCCTTTGAATTAGATGTGGATTCAGACTCCGAGCCAGAACCAAAAATGGGAAGACAGATCATTGACGCAGAACCCAGTGCCACCGTTGCTACCACCAAGCTCCAGCCTGGTGAACCAGACGATCCAAAAGAAGGAGAGTGCCTCTTCCATTCACATATGTGGGTAAAAGGCACCCCGATGCACTTCATCATTAATATCGGTAGCTAGAAGAACCTCATCTCAGCAGAGGTCATCAAGTGGCTGGCCCTACCAACAACGCTGCACCCACAACCCTACACCATTGGATGGCTCCGTCAAGGAAGCGATCTTCGCGTCAGCCAACAGTTTTGACTTTCGTACGACATCAAGCCCTTCAAAGACGAGGTATTATGTGATGTTGCTCCTCTCGAAGTTTGTGATGTTCTTTTGGGCCAACCTTATTTATGGAAATGTCATGTTGTATATGAGTCTAAGCCTCGTAGTGTTATTATTACTTTGAACAGGAAATTGTACAGGATACTCGAGGCAGTTCCACCTAGTGTTATTTCCTTGATCTCTGCTAAGCAATGCAGGAAGGTCATCTCTCAGACGGGGAAGTTTTTCTTCTTCGTGATTTTCTCTCAGAATAAATGAAAGATCAAAGCCACATCTAGGGTATCTACAGTCGACCTCTCCACACAGCAGAAGAAAGTAGATAAGGTTGTGGAAGAATACTCATATATCTTCTCCTCACCTACAGGGGTACCTCTGCACTACTAGGTCAAGCACCCCATCTATATGACCCCCGGTGCACTGTTGTCGAATGGGCCAGTCTATTGCCACTCTTTGTTAGAGAATGAGGAGATCAAATGAAAGATCCAAGAAATGCTCTACAAGGAGCACATTCATCCCATCTCATCACCTTGCGGGAGCCCAATCGTGATGGTACAAAAGAAAGACGAAACCTGGTGACTCTGTATTGATTATCAAGCTCTGAATAAAATCACAGTCAGAAACCGATACCCGATTCCCCGAATCGGCAACCTCCTTAATCAATTCACGGGGGCCAAATACTTCAGTAAGATTGATCTAAATTCTGTCTACCACCAAGTCCTAATAGAACAAACAGATGTATGGAAGACCGCCTTCAATTCAAAGGAAGGCCTTTTTGAATGGTTGGTCATGCCCTTTGGTTTGATAAATGCTCCAGCCACTTTCATGAAGATGATGGACGATATCCTACAACCATTCACCAATACTTTTGTAGTGGTGTATTTGGATGACATTCTAATTTACAACAAGACTTGGGTCGAACACTTGTAGCATATTTAGCAGGTTCTGCACACCCTATGACAACACAAGCTATACACCAACTTGGAAAAATTCTCCTTCGGCATCGATAGGGTTCATTACCTGGGCTACATCATTGATCATCATGGCATACATGTGGATCCAGCCAAGATCCAAGTCATTCGTGACTGGCCAGCCCCAACAACACGCGCTGAGCTTTAGGGCTTCTTGGGCCTTGCCAATTTCTACTGCAGGTTCATGTTGGGATTCTCCTATATTTCATGGGCCCTCAACCAAATAAATAGGGGTGGTGGTAAGGAAAAATTTTCATGGGGCCGGTCCCAACAACAAGCATTCAATGATTTGAAGCAACGCTTGTGCTCAACCCCAATACTTTCACTACCAGACCTGCAACATCCCTTTGAGATTGAAACAGATGCTTTAGACTATTTTGTGGGCATCGTTCTCACTCAGCATGACCACCCCATGGCCTATCATAGTGAGACATTGTCATATATTGTCTGTAATTACCCTACTTATGACAAAGAAATGTACTCCATTGTGAAATCCTACCGCTAGTGGAGACATTACATTCTTGGGAAGGAGATAGTCATCCACACTAATCATAATCCACTGTAGTTCATGCAGACATAGGGAGAATTGTAGAATGACTGCCATCAAAAGTGGTCCACATACTTGTAGCAATTCCACCTCAACATCAAGTATAAAACAGGAAGCACCAATCATGTCGTTGATTTCCTCAGCAGACCGCCAATCGCGACACTCACCACGGTGCTAGAATCTTGCGGCCATGAGACATTTGGATGGCCCCAACTCTATGAGACAGACCCTGACTTTGCAACCACCTACTAAATGTTGGGTGAAAATGCAGTTGTCGATAATTTCCATCTTCAGGATGGGTTGTTGTGTTGTCTGGGCCATATCTGTGTTCCATCTAGTGAGCGAGTGAAGCTGATCTGGGAAGCCCACTATAGTCAGGTGGTAGGACACTTCGACATCGAAAAGATAGTGGCGATGCTACAGAAACATTTCTACTGGCCGAAACTTGATAAGAGGTCAACAAGTATATCAGGTCCTACACTGTCTGCGCTATTTCCAAACCGACCACTAAGAAACAGGGCCTATACACCCCTCTTCCTACTCCTGACAGGCCATGTGAATCCATCTCAATGGACTACATGTCGAGCCTCCCATCCACCAAGCGGGGAATTGACTGTGTTTTTGTGGTTGTTGATCGCTTTTCTCAGATGGTGATTTTAGTTGTCTGCAAGAAGAGCATCACAACATAGGCCACTTCTAAGCTCTTCTTTGAACGAGTTTGGGTACATTTTGGAATCCCACGAACCATTGTCTCAAATTGGGATAGTCGATTTCTCATCACATTTTGGTTGAGCCTCTGGTCACTGCTGGACACCAAGCTCACCAAATCCATGGCCTTCCACCCTCATACAGATGGCCAAACCGAGGTTGTAAATCGAATGATTGTGCATATCCTTCACATGTATAATTCAAATCACCCTCTCACATGGGATGAGAGCCTCCCCTATGTCTATCATAGCTACAACCGAGCCCTGCATAGCTCAACTGACCACATCCCCTTTCATGTGGGGTTGGGATTCCAACCATTGGGTCCCATAGAGGTTGCACTTCCCCTTGTGATCACCTCGACCGACTCATATCCTGTTCCAACTGAAGCTGACAAATCCACCCGATTCATTGAGCGGATCCAACACATCCGCCAATAGGTTTAAGATATCCTACAAAATTCCAATGACAAGTACAAACAACACCATGATGAACATCGATTGCCACATAAGTTTCAGGTGGGCGACAAATTTTGGTTGCACTTGCAGAAATAACATCTTATAGGACCCCATCAGAAGCTTCACCCACTTCATTATGGTTCGTACACTATCACCAAGGCCATGGGGGATAATGATTTTGAGATCAACATTCCTCCTTTCCTTGGCCTGCACCCAGTGTTGAACATGGATCTCCTTCACCCTTATTTCCCACCATTATTGGACACCTCAAAAGTAGCAAAACAAATGAAACCAAAAGATCTCAACCCTGACTGCATACAATAGACATCCAATGATCATATTGTGCACACATAGATCAAGGGAATTGGACAACAAAGGATCTAGCTTTATCGAGTCGTCAAAGCAGGGCAACTCCTGCACCAAGGCAAGTGGCTCACCCGGGGCCAAATTCAACAGAAATTTCCTCATCTGATGGGGGACCTCAACGCAATGGAGACCATTGCTTCCTAAGGAGGGAGGATTGATCCATATGGATATATATGGCCACCCACCTTTTCCAACTGGCTCAAAACAATTTTCTGACAATTTTGGCAATTTACTATTTTTAGCAGTTTTAACTTCTTGGGCCATTTTGAGGGCCTAAATGAAGGTTTTTTTGGATCGAGATTCTCAATTATATACAAAGGCATGATTGAGCCCCCAAAATTAATCTCCTCAATGATACCTTTCCAATGGGATATCACACGCCTAAAACTAATATTGTATGCAAAAGTTACGACCCCGGGAAGTTGATGTACTAACTTACCCAAACGTGGCCCACATAACTTTTGGCGCTACATCTCCTAGGGTTAGGTTTTTGGATGTCTAGGGTTTTTGGCATTCTTGTTTATTGTAAAAATTCCTTCAAAGCCTCATTGTAATCTTCTTCTTTTGAATGCATGCAGTCGTCACATCTCTTCTCAGAGATAAGCCGCCACCATTCCAGCAAGCTTGTTTCCGCTGCATTTTACAGTTTCAACTTATTTCGTTATTAAATAGAAAACTAGTTTTATTGTATCTCTGTTATTTTATGTTAAGCACCTATTAATAATCTGTATTCATTTCATTCTACTCATAAAATCTAGATCAGTAGAGTTGTGAGAACTCGCGGAGTCTGAACTCGCGAGTTGATCTGAACCGTTGGATCGCGAGAGGAGCATGGATCGTAGATCTGGTCCCGAGGAACTTAAAAAAAAATGGGATTTGGATGAAGAGAGGTGAGCAGTCCTCCAAAATCTTGAAATGTGAAGTTTTGAAGCGCTCAGAATATTGGCCCCAAGTCATAGCGAGGGTTCACATTGACAAAGATTAATGGAGGAGCTAGTACATGCTAGGCTCTACTTCGGGAGTTCAGGAGTCGGGAGAGTTAGGGTTGGATCACATGAAAATACCCAACATGCGAAGTCATGAAGCACCTTTTGATAGGCATGTGGTCACATATTGAGGTCATATGAAGGAAGGGGATAGCATGGAGAGCTAGCACCTGTTTCTCAAACCCTTCAAAGGGGCCAGGAAAGAGCCCGCGGTTTTGGAAGAACCTGCAATTGAAGAAAGGGGAATCTAAAGAGAGTTAAGAAAAGAAAAAAATTTGTATGCCCCGTCATGGGTGTGTTATAGTCATAGTAATTATGACAATATATGGATTAGTAATATGAATTTGACGATAGGATATATGAATATAAAGGTAGGAAATGATAATATAAAGTAAGATATATAATATATACCTGTAATGTCCCTTTCAAAATAGGAGCTCCAGAGAAAAGGCTTAATGGTATAAACTGCCCCATTAGACTATAGCCAAGGCCAAAGAGGGGTAAACAGGGTTACTAGAGGTCACTCTAGTCACAGGTGTTATATTCGGAAAGTGACATTGAACTAAAAAGGGTTAAAAGCGCTTTTAAGTCATTATGAGCTAAAAATAGAAGTCGACAGTGAATTAGGGTTTCAACAGTGATTTAGGGTTTTGGAAGTCAACAGTGAATTAGGGTTTCAGCATGATTTAGGGTTTTGGAAAGCTATAAAGGAAGGATCAACGACCTAATTCATCATTATGAAGATTAGGACTTGTCATTGAGGATAAGAGGCGCATCTTAGGAGAGATAGTTCAGTGTATTCCAGGAGGAAGACAGTAGTTGGTTGATTTTGGTGTTGAAAGACACACCCTAGTCACCGGGAAGATCATCTAGGTATTCCATCATTCTTCATTGATTCCGCAGTGCTCCCATATTCTGGGTATTATATTTTAGTTTCTTATTTGTATTCCGGCTAAGATCCTTTTTTTTATCTAGCCGAGTGTTGTTATTTTCTTCAGTCGCAGTTGCTTATTTGTATTCCGGCTAAGATCCTTTGTCTGTTGATCTAGTCGAGTATTGTCAGATTATTCAACCACATTCGACCATTTTGTAATCCAAAAATATATCATAATACAAACTTTGCATTCCTTTGTCGCGTTTATTATTTGTATGATCATGTATATGTTGTAAACCTTTGATCCTACACACACATTAGCAATGTTTCCTAGACTGGCCAAGTCAGGAACATTACAGTGGTATCAAAGATTTAGTCCTACCAGCTTGTGACTAAAGAAAATGAGTGCAGCAGAAGACCCAGAGGGACATGAACATGTAGGTGATGAATATGTCACTTACAATAGGCATCAGGAAAAAAGGAATAGGCCTAATTTCCCCCCTTTTCCTCCTAGCTCAGAGGAAGAGGAAGAGGCACACAGAGAAGCAGAGAGAAGGGCAGAGTGTGAGGCTGAGCGCGAGGTAGAGAGGATGCTAGAAGACAAATATGAGTGACCAGAGGGAAATGGAAAGGCCCCCGTAGATCTAGAGGCATCTTTTATGCAGGTTATCAATGATATGTTAGCTATCCAACAGACCATGTCTCAGTCCTTGGCACAGGTGGTTGATATATTGGCTAGAGTGGGCACCCCAGATACACAAGTCTTGCATGCAGCACAGGGGAACTTGGGAGCAGGCAGTAGACCCCAGTCACCCTCTTGCACATACACCTCTGTGAGTAGGATTCCCAGACCCTTGTTTCCCAGTTTCCAGAGGGAACCCCCGGTAGCAGCACCTCCACTGATAGCACAAAGGCCACCCACTCATGCCGACGACATTGCAGAGTATAGGAGGGAGTACGCAGCATTGGGTCATGAATTCCATCAAGACATGACCTTAGTCGAATATTGTGGACTCAGACTCAGGAACCGCCCCAGAGAGCCGTAGAGGGGAGGACCACAACAGAAACAAGGGAATAACCTCGATTTAATCCGAAAAGTTGGGAAACTCACCATCCCTTCTTTTAACAGATCATCCAAATATAGTTCCAGAGCTTGGGTACAGAATCTAGACACGTATTACAAGATCAACAAGATGATCGAGACAGAGGCCATCAGTTTCGTGACCTTACACTTGGAGGGTGAGGCACACGAGTGGTGGTATCATGGACTGGTGACATTGGGTCACAGTCGCATCACCTCCTATAGGGAGTTTACAGATAGTCTCATGGATAGGTTTGATAGGAAGGATCCAGATATAAACTTCAGGGATCTAGCCCAGTTGAGACAAACTGGCACAACAGAGGAATTCATCACAGAGTTTCAGTGGGTAGCTGTGGTAGTGATAGATATATCAGAGCACAGGTTGATCATGCTATTCACAGAAGGACTCACAGAGCCTTTGAGAGGATGGGTGAAGGCATACAGGCCTCCCACTTTGCAGGATGCCATCCTTCGCACTCGAGATCTGGAAGACTCAGTGCCAATGACTAAAACTTTCTACAAACCATTTGTGCCCTAGAGGGATCGAGACAGGAAGCCATTCCAGAGAGAATGGAAGGGTAAGGAGAAGTTGGATGATGAGACTAGGCGAGAGCTTATGAGGAAGAAGCTTTCCTTCAACTGCATAGATCCTTGGGTCCCAGGCCACAGGTGCATGGGCAAGGGAGAGATTCATTATATTGAGGTAGCAGCAGACAACGTGGACAGTGAGGAGGAGGAAAAGGAAAGTGGATCCACTAGTTCAGAGGAGGATTCATCACTAGTAGAGGAGCATCCTCCCTGTAGACCACCGACACTGGCAAGAGCCCATCCTCCAGTAGTCCCACAACTGCCAGAACAGGTTAACAGGAGGAAACCAGCAAAGGGAGGTGTCATAGTGACCCTTTCTGGTGTTCCCAGGTATGATACCCTCCGTATAAGAGGGATTATTCAAGGGAAACGAGAAATCACCTTGATAGATGGTGGGGCCACCCACAACTTCATTGATGCTTCACTAGTATCGAGACGAGCACTTCAGACAGAGGAGTTTGAGGGGTTTGATGTTGTGGTAGCAGATGGCCACACAGTGGAGTGTCTAGACAGAGTTCCAAACATAGAGATGAAGTTAGGCAACTACACAGTGAGAGACACATTTTATGTGGTTGACCTATCGGACATAGATGTGGTGTTAGGAGTTCAGTGGATGATTACCTTGGGAAAAATCACTACCAACTACCAAACCTTGGAAATGGGATTC
>ML780888.1:514948-526239 GCA_009831015.1 Picea engelmannii | reverse complement strand
TTTTCTTTTTTCATTTCTTTTCTTTTCTTTTTTTTCTTTTCTTTATTTTTTTCTTTTTCTTTTCTTTTCTTTTCTTTTTCAGGATGTAGTAGTCTCTGCAAGTCAAAAACACTAAAGGGACAAAAATACAATCAACAGTTGATCCTATAAATTATAGGGTTATAACAGTGGCTCCACCTGGGGATGGTATCATCCTTGCGAGATGCCAAGAATCCTGTTTCTTGTGATCTTGAAGAATTTATTCTAGAGCTTCTTATGTTATCTGACTTGCTTTATTTCATAAATTTTGATGACATTTTCAGTGTCTTAGGGCCTTCTCCGCGGGCTTCAAACACCTGAACAAAAACACCTACACCTAAAATACTTGTAAAAGAAATGATATATACAATGGAATGGAATGGTGATCTCTCTGCTGAGGTGGAAAGTAATGCTTCAGCGTCTTGCCATTTATAGGTCCCCCTGATAGTCTGATCCATCACTGTTAGCAAGTATAAAGGAATTATTTTCTCTGAAAGCCTGAATGGTGTAAGGACCCTTCCACAAGCTATTGAACTTTCCATGTTTACCTTTATCTTCATTTCTGGAGTCCCACCTAAAAACTAGATCACCTGATTCAAAGTTATCCTCTTTGGTTCTCTTGTCATAAATATTTTTAATATTTTCCTGGATCACTTGAGTTATGTTGTAAACTTCTTCTCTAGATTGCATTAGGTGGATCATTTGATTTATTCTTCATTGGACATCATTTGGTTCTTCTTATGTTTCCTGCAACAGTTTCATGATAGGAACTCCTAATGAAAGGGGGAAAACTACTTCGATGCCATACACCAACTTGTATGGAGACATACCAATCGATATTTTGATGCTTATTCTGTCAGCCCAGAGTGCGAAAACCAACTTGTTATGCCATGATTTCTTGTTTTCTTGTAGTGTCTTTCTGAGAATGTTTACCAGACTTTTGTTAGAAGACTCATCTAGCCCATTTCCCTGTGGGTAATAAGTCGTCAAGTGTCCCAAAGTAATATGATATTGATTACAAAGATATATGAGCTTTTTGGATCTGAAAGCCGCTGCATTGTCAGTTATAATTTTTCTGGGGCATCCAAAACAAGACAAAATGTTAGTTTCTAAAAACTTGATGATGACAGAGTCAGTAGCTTGCCTGCATGGTATAGCCTTGATCCACTTGGTGAAGTAGTCAGTGGCCGTAAGGATCCATTTATGTTGGCCCAAAGAGGGAGGATGTATTTCACCAATGAATTCTAGCCCCCATTGTTGGAAAGGAGATTCAACCGAGATGGGTTTCATTGGGAGTGGCAGAAGCTTCCTCTTACCTTCAAAAATCTGACACTGGTGGCAAGAAGTAACCTTCTGGTGAACGTCAGCAAACAGAGTAGGCCAGTAAAAGCCAACTCTCAGAATCTTGTTGGTTGTGGTCTTCCAGCTCAGGTGCCCACCATAGTCTCCTGCATGAAAATCGTGAAGAACTTTGTCAGCTTCATCTTTTAACAAGCAATTAAGCAAGATACCACCAGGATCTTTCCAATAGAGATTTCCTTCCAAAATACAAAATTTCAATGCTTTCAATTTAATAAATCTAGCTTTGGTTTTAGTCAAACCTGGAGGAGCTTGTAAATTGTGGAGTACAAAAATGAGGTCTGCGTACCAAGGGGAGTTTAAGAATGCCTCTTTTATGTTTGGAGTCGCCTGCTCTTCTGGTCCGTTTACTGCAACCAAAAAGTTAATATCTAAAACATGAAAATTAGACTCGGCCATCAATTTGGCCAAACCCTGTCCTTTGATCAGTTTAGTAGGTTTTATTTCAATGTCATATTCTAGAATGATCGTGATCCATTTTCCTCTTCTTCCATTCGGATTATCATGGGTCAGAATATCTTTAACCACTGTGTTTGGGACGTATGCAATTGTGTGAGAGTGGAGAATATAGACCCTAAAATATTTTATAGCATTTACCAGGGCGAAGGATTGTTTATCCATAATATTATAGTTCAATGTTGCGTCTCTTAAGGCTTTGCTGAAAAATGATATGGGTTGCTCGTACCCTTCACTGTTTTTCTGCAACAATACTGCTGCTATAGTGTGCTCAAATGTGAAGGAGAAGAGGTAAAAGTATTTGGTATAGTCTGGGCTAATCAGAACTGGAGCTTTGGTGAGAGCATGTTTCACTTGCTCAAATGACTGTTTGGACTCAGCGTTCCATTTGATTTTGGTGTCAATTTTTAACATATTGGTGATATTCCTAAGAAGTTCGGCCAAGTTTGGTATGAATCTTCTAAGGAAATTTATTTTTCCAATGAAAGATTGTAGTTCTTTGAGGTTCCTAGGGTGTTCCACCTTCTGGATGGCTTCTATCCTGTTGGGATCTATTTTAATTCCATCTTTTGAGATTATGTGTCCCAGTAGTTTGCCCTCCTCTAACCCGAAGAGGCTTTTCTTAGGATTCAATGAAATCTCGAATTTCCTACACTTCTCAAACATACGTTTGAGGTGGAGTAAATGTTCTTCGTCGGATTTGGAGTAAACAGTTACACCATCCAGATAAATGACTATAAATTTTCCAGTCTCATCCACAAAGGAAATATCCATTGCTCTTTGGAAATTAGCCCCAACGTTCATCAAACCAAAATGCATCTTCACATACATGAAGGTTCCCCATGGTGTGGTAAACATTGTCTTATCTTGATCTTCCGGATGTACCAGAACTTGGTTGTAACCAGAGAAACCATCCAATAAGGAGATCCTACTAGATCTGACCACCTTTTATAAGATATGGTCTATTTTGGGTAAAGGGTAATTGTCTTTGAGGGAGACTTTGTTCAGATTTTTGAAATCTATACAGAGTCTGATCTCGCCAGTTTTCTTCCTGGTTGGAACTAGGTTAGAAACCCATTTAGAGAATCTCAAGGGGACTATAATCTTGGCATCATACATATTTTTGATTTATTTCTCTATCATGGGAAGCAACTTAGGATTAATTCTCCTAAGTTTCTGTCTGAAAGGTTTGTGTTCTTCTTTTATGGTAATCCGGTGCTGTATGATACTTGTGTCATAGGATTTTAAGTCCTCATAACCCCAAGCAAAAACATCTATATATTCCTTAAAAAGTGCAATGTATTTGCTTTTTTGCTCAGGTGGCAGGGATTTAGATAGTTTTACCATTTTGGGGTTTTCTTTTGTTCCTATGTTGCAATCTTCAACCTCTTTACCGCTAGCTTCAATTTTAGGTTTTTTGGCCACATTGTTAAAATCAAAAAATCTTCCAACGAAACTAAAACTCTAGGTAATACATTATTTTTCAATTGCAGGATATTAGAATCTACATCATTTTCATTGAATTCTTCAACATCTATCGTATTTACATTGCTATTCTCAAAAACATATTTATTTACAATTTCATTACCATTTTCTAAATCTATGTTTGTACATTCAAACTCATTTTTACATTGCATAAAATCTTCAATTTGATCATCATTTCCAAATACCTACCAATATCTGATGTTGTCAGGAACGGTGGGTCTGCACTTCACCTCCACTATGTACTTGCAAGTGGGATGAAAAGGGATTTTACAGGTAGCTTTTGACGTAGCCAGTCTGTCTGCAAGTATATTTTGTCCCCTAGGCATCACCTGTAAGTCAACCTCAGTAAAGCATTGAAGAGCATCTAAAAAAGCATTCCTATAGGCTCTGAGTCTAGGATTTTTTGTTGCATACTCACCTTTGATTTGCTTGATAATAAATTCAGAATCACTCCTTACCATTATCTTCTTAGCACCAACCTTATTCAACAATTTCAGGTCGAGCATTAAAGCCTCGTACTCGGCTATGTTGTTAGTACATTGGAAGTTCAATTTATAGGAATTATTCTCGAAGTATTTTGATCTGTGGTTATGCATCCACACTCCCGCTCCAGCCCCTTCTTTACTCACACCACCATCAAAGTCCATGCTCCAAAATTCTGCTGGAAATTCCTCACTTTCCTCAACCATGGGGTTTCTTACTTCAACAGTCACTTCATCATCCTTTGGATCAGGTGCATCATCTTCCAATTGTGCGATTTATTCTTCAAGATCACCTTCATTATATAGAATAAAAGAATCCAGGTCAGAGTGTGCGGAATATAGTGGGTAATTGTGTGGCTTTTCCTGACTATTGACCATGTACTTCATCAGTGTTTCTCTGTAAAGTCTTCTCTATTGACCAAAAAATGGAATGGTGGCATAGGACATATCTAGTTGTATGGTTCCTCTCAATTTATCTGCCCAAGACCTTAACATCAATATCCCATACTTGGGGGGAATATCTGCCATGAATATGTCCATCACCAAACTCTTCGTTGAGATTTGAGCCAAGGTGATGCATAAGTCTTTAATCAAGCCTATACATTTGACCTTGCTGGAGTCAAAAGAATGCAAATCTTTGTAGGGTCTGGTGACCTCGAGTCCTAAATTTTCCATCATGGCTTTAGGCATTAGGTTGTGAGAAGCACCTAAATCTAGCATAGCATTGTGCAATATCAGATCATGGATATTTAGGCTGATGTAAAAAGGGGCCACGACGCCATTATCAGTTTGACCGTCAACTTCAGGACCAAACAGGAGCTCAGGTTGGTCATCAGCAAGGTTTACTGTGTTGGAGTGGAGTATAGATCCAACATTCAAGGCTTTGGTACCCATATTGGGTTCAATACTTAAAGATTTTATCACCTGAGACCTATAAGCGTTCTTATTCATCAACTCAGAGAGGGGAATGGGAATCTTCAATTTTGCTAGTTCCCCTTCAAGGTTGAAAAGAGAGGTGGTTTTGTTTAAAATCTGTACTTCTAATTTATCAACAGAGACTTTGTGGACAGGTGCAACTGTTTGAATGGTTGATGAAACTTCTGTCCAACTTGTTCTCTTAAGAATTTCTGGAGTTTTTTGTGCAAGAGATTCAACGTCATTACGCCCAGGGGCATTCTTGGGAGGCTTTTCTAAGGTTTTCTTGGTTTCACCAGCCTTCTTCGGAGAATTCTCGTTTGTCTTCCTACTCCTCAGGTTATATTACCTGTGAACCTCCATTATAGCATTCTCAAAGGCTTGTTGTTCTGTTTTCTCAGCTTCCTCATTCACCTATGTTTGTGAAAGGAGAAAGATTTCATGTTCTTCTTGGGTGAGGAAAATAGACTCATGATCGTGATCATGATCACCCATTAGATTTATATGAGCATCATCAAACTCCTCAATAACTTCCTCTCCATCATCAACATAGTTTTCCTAGAGAGGTGGTCTAATCTGTTGCTCAAGTCCCCTTTGTTCCCATTGATCCCTAGGATCTCTTTGTCTAATCTGAGGTAGATTTCTCCTAAAGTTCGGGTTTCTGATTTGAGGGGTAGCTTGGTTCTCCCTAGGTGGGTTCCTATCAATTATGGTCAGTATCTCCATCATTTTCTCCATAGCTCTGGCTAGAGAATCTAGTTTGGCATCAGATGAGGAAGCATAAGGTTCTTCCTTAATGGTGACCCTCTTTTTTGTTCTCTGCCTGGCCCTTCTAGCCAAAAGATTTGCTTCTACATTGACGACACTTTTTTGCATCTCTTCCAGAGTTGTTGCATTTCTTTCTCTTAATTGATATGACATGTCAGCGTCAAAACCATCAGGAAAATTTATTAATGCTAAACCTTGTGGTGGTTTGATTTCAGTTGGGATAGCATTGTATAGATTGTTGAAACGAGTGCAGTAATATTACACTATCTCTCCTTGGTTCCTTCTGATGTTCTCATACTCTAACAGAATTTGGAGAGGATTTTTCTTTACCTCCCACCGGTCTAGGAAAGTCTGATGGAAAACAGTAATGTCAGTAATGGTAGTAGCACGTAAATTTTTGAACCACTTTTTCACCTCTCTAGTTAGGCTTTGTGCAAATAATCTCATCTGCACATCAGCTTCGTCTACTTCTTGCAGGTCAAAGTAATCATTCATTTTGTAAACATGTTGTTGTACATTCAAGGGGCCAGTACTATCGAACTGTGGAAGTCTAGTTTGATAATCTTGGGGCATGTCATGTAAAGGAGCAACCAATACCAAGGGAGCATATCTTGCTACCATGATTGGTGGAGGAGGTTGAACAACAACCTGTGTGACAGGGGAGGAAATGCCTAAATATATAGAGGACGAAGGACTTGGAGGGATGGAGTGACCTGGTGTGGGTTTAGCAGAAACTGCAGCAATGGTTAAAACAAGAAGTTCAACGGACTGCTGAAGATGGAGCTTGTCTAAGGCCTGACCGAGATTTGCAACTAGGTCTTCGAGCTTATCAGTCTTGGAGTGAAAACATTGCTAAACTTCAGCTCTAGGAGAAAGTATCTTAGGGGTCCTGGGCTGAAAAATGGTTTGGTCTAAGACCGTTTCACTAAAAAAACTGTCAGATTTTGTCCCGAAAAGACTTGTTCGAAAGGGTATCTCAGACTCAAGGTCTGGAAGAACAACTAACTTTTCTGGGATGGAAAAAGACCTCAGAAGTGGGTTGTTACTCCTCAAAATTTCTGTAGTGATTTTCTTCTTGAGTAGTCTTTCAGGATTATCTATTACTATTGCAGGTTCTCGGTCAGGATGAGATCTGGTAAAAATTATTTTGGGAGCCAGACCTGTTGATTTTATTCTACCTTTGGAGATTTTGGTTATTTATACACAAACTTTAACAACCTCTGAACATTATTTCTAGGTAAATATTAGGGTTTGCATTTTTTCCAGAAATAAAGTCGTCTTTGTTCTAGGGGAAAGAAAACAAGGGGTGGAAAGTTTGTTTCAGTTCTTCCCCAATATCGTCGCCATTTATGTTATCACTATGTAACTTCCCAAAGGTTGTTGTGAGGTAAGAATAAAGCTAACAGAGATAACCTTAACCAACCGCTTCGAAACTGGGAGTAGCCTTACCAATTTCAGAGAGGGATCTCTCTGTGAGTTTTAGATTTGTTTGGATTTTCAAGATTTTAGGCTAGTTAAAAAGAATATAACCGAGTTGTTTGTATTGTTTTTGAATGAAGTGGTTGAATATCACTTACGCTTCCATTGGGCTATGGGGTCTGTTTTTAAAATATAGAAGTTAAAGACAACCTTTACAAGATTCGTTTCACAGGGCGAGATAGTGCTAATGTTGGATTCTTTAGGAATAAAAATGGTGTATTGCTGAAAAGGTGAGATATCAGTTAAAACAAAAAAGCATTTAAGAATTTCTTTGTTATAACATCAGAGGAAAAACATTTAAATCTATAAAATATTAAGAACAGAGTACACAATGGTAAATTCTGCAACTTTAACTTCCTTTAAAGATTAGATTTAGAAAGACAATATGATAACTGAGAAGGAAAAACTTGTACGCAGACAGAGGGAACTTCACCAACAATTGACACGCAGGAATCCTGTGAAACTTCTCTTTGTATTACTGGAATAACTTCTTGATAAAAATTACAACACTAAAGATTGCTCGAGCGTAAAGATCAACAACACCCTAAATACTTCTAAGTTGGAAATATTTATAATAAAAGTTACAATGACCCTGTCATTAATGATCAGGACGCATCAAATTCTAAATTTAACTAACTAACTCAACAAGATACAAAACTTTAGGGATTGTTAATGATGTGTCGAATTCTTCAAGATGATTTTGGGGAAGGTCGTTGGTGAGTCATCTGCACGAATTTTTCTGATCTGATTGCTGACTAGACTTGGACACCTCATCTCCTACTTGATCAAATTGCATAGCTCTTCCCATCGTAGTTGATTGGGAATAATGAATTTGAGTAATCTTCGATATATTTCATCCATCTCTGTGTACTTGGAAAAATTTGGCCTGACGATGAAAACATACCGGATCTCGTGTTGTATGTTGGTGTCTGGCTGCAAAGTTTCTAAGAACGCCTTGCCTGTTATGATGCCATGTATTCCTGAAAATTTTGAACTATCTTTGGCCACCATGGCCAGCTTCTGTTTATAATCAGGAAGGGTCATTAACTTATCATTTAGGACCATTAAGTCTGGGAGACCTTTCTTCTACAGAGCTTCGATCTTACTAAAAAATATTTGAACTCCTACATCCATGGTCTGGAATTTCTCTTCCAACTACAACATAAGTCCTCTCTTGGTCAGAACCCTCTTGACTTCGAGGATGGTTTCCGTTCTGTCTTCAATATTCAAATCCTATAATTCTTACTTGGTTTTCAAATTTAGGAATCTAATGATCTTAGTGGCTTCTGTGGGCATTTCTCCCAGCTCTCCTTTTATTTTCTCCATAGCCTGCCTGCTGCTCTGTACCAGTTCTTTTTGCTTGAACATGATTTACACCATAGGCCATATTTCATTTATGGATTTGGAGATATCCATCCAAATATTTTCCTTGGCCTCAGCAAGTGTGTTTCCTGCCACTGTTTGCTTTCGAAGCTGCTGCAATTCCTGTTTCAGCTTGTCTGATGTTTGATTCTCCATGGAGTAGATTGTTTGGTAAGAAGACTTGAGCTACTAAAGATCCTCAGCTCCTTTTTTAGTCTGCTAATTTCTGTCTCTTGCAAGTCCATTTCCTCCATGGATTTAGCTAATTCCACTGTTTTTTCTAGAGCTGTCAGTGGATTTGCTGAGGGAATTTTTGTCGTGGAGGTTTCTGATACAGATGTTGTGCTTACCCCTGTGAGTGGAATTGCGCTCAATGGAATGACTTCCATAGGCATTGATTGTTCCTTCTCCTTCACTAACCTTTCCAATTCTGCTTCCATCTCTTTCAACTATGCATTCTTCTCCATGATCAACTTGAGCATCTCGTCCTTCTCACCTTCTGTCTCAGCTATCTCTTTTTCTTGTGCATCTTCTGTTGGTGGAAGTTTCAGTTGTTTCCTCAGAGATGCTATATCAACATTTTTATTTTTGAGCATCTCTTCAACTACTTTAATATTCGAGGGGTCATACCCGATCTTGAGGACCAATTCTTTCAGCATTTTAATTTTGTTATCCTTTGCAAAGGATGATATATTTTCTATCTTTAACTATGTCTGAACATTTCTTAGAGAGGCCTGTAGTTTAGCAGCCGAAGTAGAAGCATTTTCCAAAGTGGAGAAAACCATTTCTCCATTTTTCCTGTGCAGATCCATTTGATCATTCGGGTGCACATCTCTGGTGTGGAACTCGAATGTTGCCCTTTTGTAGTTAGTGATTGCCTTTGGGTTGGGCACCTTTGCCTGCAGAAAATCCATGTGCATTCTACCTTTCTCTGTATCAAACGCAGACAACAGTCTGTGTTGTGTTGTGGATGTATGTTTCCAAAACTGAGTATAAGTGATGTTGGTCAGCGTTTGATTCCTCTTCTTGATCAGGTCATATTTCTCAAAAATGCTCAATTTGACACCTCCTTGTTTTGGCTGGTTTATTAATGACGTATCCATCTGCTTCTTGGATGAATAAGTAGATGTGATCTGTTGGCTGCTAGAGATAAGTGGTAACTAATCATCTTTCATGGCTGTAGTGGATTGGGTTCCCTTTTCACTAGCTATGTCAGTTGTACGACTGGGTTTTGGCCTCTTGGTGTGTAATTGGAAATCTTCGGTCGAGACTTCGATGACAGAAGGTGAAGTATCCTTCCTAGGAATTTTCTCCTTTGGAACCCATGGCGCGTTTGTTTGTGAGATAACAACAAGAGGAGATTGTTGTTTTGTCTCTTCCAGAGTGTTCACCTCCCACTCCATTTGATTTGCGAACCTCTCTATTTTGGGCTTGGGTGAATGAACATATGGAATTTTTTTATTCTTAACCCTCATCTCCAAAATGATCTCACATGGGTCATATTGCCACAAGAAACCAGTGTCGAACCTCATTTCCTTCAAAAACTTGTCTGCTTCTTCCTCGGCGCCTAGGCTATTGTAGATAAAAGACCCTATTTTCCCTTTAATTATGAGCTATTGTTTCTTCTTCAGAGACACAAAGTATATGTCGTCTGAATTTATCATCTGTCTTATGTACTCCATGGCAAAAATCCTCACGGGTAAATACTTGGGCAGCTTGTATGGAGCTAACTCACATCCGTATATTATGATCTCAGTGTGATTTTGGTAAAGATACCAATCTCCAGTTTTTGCAAGGTCTGAGAGGTGTAAAATCCTCTGAATATCCTCATTTATTATTGGTTTTGGTCTGCCACTGAGCATGTTCACCACTGGGTGGTAAAACTGCTCAATGAACTGTTTGAAACTGAACTATGTGGAATTTCGTCTGAGCAGCGAAGTCCAAGATGTTACCGCCTGCAGCTTCTCATCCTTGTCCATTTTCTGCATCGAGAAAGAGAACCTATCCACTTGAAAGAAGATGAACATGTAAGCCAGTTGTTTAGTTCCAATTAATGATGTCAATCAAAGTTTATTTAATGTCAACCCATGAAGGTAAACTTAGAAGTTCTTATCTAAAATATATAGATCTAGAAAGATTCCTAATTTGTCCAAGATCTTAAAGTTCCCTTACAAGAACATATTCATCAAGATCTCTTTCAACAACCAATCAAACCTAGATCTAACAATTGTCAAGACCCTAAGGTTCTCTTACAAGAACACCTGAATTTTAGGATCTCCTCCAATATTAGAACATTTAACAAAACTTAAAAGTTGAAATGAAACAAACCTAAATCTAATAATTGTCTGAGATCTTATGGTTGTCTACAAAAACACTTTCAAATAAGATCCTTCCAGTATTAGAACATTTAACAAAACTTTAAAAGCTGAAATCAAACAAAAACATAAATTAAGTTATACCTAAAATAAGCAAATAAGCATGCAAGTGAGGCCATGGGGGCCCTCCATAACTCCACAAGCACACCACTTCAAAGGAGACTCAGATGTAGAAGCAAAATCGAAGCATGATTCTTTATTTCAAAATCTCCATTACAAACCAACTTTAAGGTTACAACTCTAAGCTTCTAAGATTACATACTCCAAAATTCTAAGATTACAAAACTTCAGAATTACAAATGGAGGAGGTTGTACTCCTATTTATACAATGGGATGAGTAACAAACTCATAATGATCATCCACTAATCTCTCTTTAGTTCCATACATATCTCAACCATCTAGACACATAACCCTCTTTTGTCCTTGATCTTCTCCATGAGATCATGATATCTTATCTTATCAAATTCGAATTTGATCATTCAAGGCCACATAAAGGTGTCTTGGAAGCTTCCTTGGGACCTACACATGTCACAAAAACAATCCACTTTCCATATATGAAGTAAAATATATTATTTTCTAATTTTTAATCAAG
>ML780888.1:461831-496841 GCA_009831015.1 Picea engelmannii | reverse complement strand
AAGTTCTCAATGTGCTCTGTAACTGAACCCTTTTTCTTGAGATTTATCAATTGGCTAAAGAAGGTATTGCTCCTTGTATCCTCATAGTGTGCTATCATTTCTTCCATGAAAATTGTCCAAGTGACGAGTGATTTGCGAGAACACAACCATATATACCATACAAATTGATTGGGTTCTAAATATAAAGAAGCAATTCGTACATTTTGTGTATGTGGCACATTATGTAGATCAAAGAATTGCTCCATCTGAAGTATCCATGTGATAGGATCCTTTCCATCAAACTTCCTCATATCGATCTTAGGAATGTGGTTGGTCTTCAACCCAAAGTTATAGTTTCTCCATTCTTGATTCACCTTCCTTGTGTCCTCATCATGAATTTCATGGGATACATTTTCACTTTCAGGTGTCTTCTCTATTACGAAATTTTTCAATCCTTCCATGAAACCATCCATCTTTGCCTCCAACTTAGCTTCCATCTCTTGTAGTTCATCTTTTGTTACTATATTATTTTGTAAATCATTTATGTCCCTACACATTTCTTAACCTTCATCAAGAGTCCAAGTAGGATTGTTTGGAGGCTTATTTGGTGTAAAATTTCCCTTTTTGGGTGGCATTTTGGCCAAGTATCACTTTTGAACCTTGATTTTGAGGTGGTTCTGCTAGACAATCTTTCTTCTACTATATATCCAAAGTTTCGGCCCTTATGAGTATGAAACTTTATTTTTTGTATTTCTCTGATATTTCTTCTCTGCAATGCCACAGGTCTGATCAAAATTGGATGTGCCAAGTGGAATTTATGGTAGCTTCCCCACAACTTTTTTATTTTTGTCCTTTTCAGGATATCTCACTTGTATAGTGTGCCCCGCACAAAATAATTGATATAAAATTCTGAAACTCGTACCAGAAATAATACAGACTGTCCACTATCTAATGAAACCAATATAACTCAATTTGGATACTCTAGGAAGAAATTATTATTGTTTTACCTGGAACACCTTCTTGAGACTAGTCAATAGGACTAGTCAAATACCCTATCTTCCACAGGGTGTATCTACAAATGTAAGATTAACCAGAAGCTGAAATTTTTACCATAGATACCTTACTAATTTATGTGAATATCCTCTATATTTCATGGTATGAAACATTACATAAAAAAAATTATAGTGAAAATTCCGCAATGAATCAGTTCAGGAACATTCCAGAACCCTATATTGCACAGGTTGTATCTCCGAAAGTATAAGGCCTCAGGAGCTAAAATTTTAACCCAACGTACCTTGATTTGTCTACTAAATACACTCCAATAAGTTCATTTTGAAACATTGTAGAAAAAAAGTTATAGTGAAAATGCCAATGTGTCTCAGATGTAGCAGCGAAACCCCAAGACCTTGAGCTCTGATACCATATGTTAAGAACCAAATATCAATATAGCATAGAAAAACCTTAGAACGAGTACTCAATGCCTTGAAAAAGAGATAAATTTAGATAATAATCCTCTTCGAAGGGGCAACCTCCTTATGCCCACATAAATGTACAATTACAAGATGATTCAAAATGAAAATGTCTCCTTGGTATATATAGGAGACTAGGAGGTATAATTACAACTAATGGCCTAAAGACAACATAAATAAAAGAACATTACTAATATAATATGCCCCAATTAAGGGGTAATGAGCCATTATTTAGGGCTTAACAATAAATACCTCGTAACCAGTGTTGTAGTGTCTGAATTTATTGATGGCATGAACAACTTCTAGAAACTATTTTTTCATGACTGTGTAGTTTAATTCAAGAGGTGTCATGATTTTACTAACAAAATAAATGGCATAATAAATCTAATTTTATTTTTTCCCTAACATTGCTTCTAAATTTGTATTTGAAGCATTATTGGATATTTGAAAATGGAGAGACCAATTTCGCCCTCTTAAAACTGGTGCGACGAAAAGTTTTTCCTTCAATGTTTTAAAATCAATTTGAAAAGGAATATTCCAAAAGAATTTACTATCTTTAGTGATCAATTTAAACAATGGAAATGCTATTTTTGTTATTTTTTTGATAAATATTATGTAGTAGCTTGCATGACCTAAGAAACTCCTTACGTCCTTTTTGGTATTTGGTACTGGAAGTTTAGAAATAACTTCTAACTTTTTCAGATCAACCTTGTTTCCTACAGACGATATACAATGATCCAAAACAATTCCTTCAGTTAGCAACATATGGAATTTTCCATTAATTAATGAAATATTAGTTTCTTTACATATGATTAAAACTTGTTACAGATTTTCTAATGCTTACTCAAAATTATTTCCATAAACAGTAAAATCATCCATATATACTTCTACACAATCATGGATCAAGTCAAAAAATATACCTAAAACAACAGGTTGAAAAGTAGTAGGACCATTACATAACCCAAAAGTTAGTACTATGTAAGCGTACGTCCCCCATGGGCATGTGAATGTGGTTTTATCCTGATCTTCTAGAGTGATTTAAATTTGAATCTATGTAAACACACCATTTACCATTATTTTTAGAAACAATTACTAAAGGTGAAACATGTTGATTGTCAGAAATAGGATATATGAAATTCTCATTTAGTAATTTTTGCATTTACAATTTCCTTCAAAATTGGATTCGTGCATCTTTGGGGTTGTCTGGTTGACCTAGAATTTTCTTGAATATAAATGTGATGAATACATGTATTAGGATGAATTCGATGCATATCACTATACTCCCATGAAAATGCACAATAATTTTTTTGTATTTTTTGAATTAATTGCTCTTTTTGCGATTCTTCAAGTTTAGAGTTTATACTTAAGGTTTTCCCTTGCTGAATCTCAATAGAAGTGCTACATGATTCTGATATTGCATTAACAAAAGAAATATAATCAAAAGTGTTGATAAAGTATCTATAGTACAATTTTCTTGAAAATTTATGTCCAAGACATGATCAAAAGTATGATTCCCCCCAGGATATTGAATAAAATCAATATTATTGATAAATTAATTATTTGATTTTATTCAATATCCTCTTTTAAATTAATAGCCTGGTCAATTGTTAAAATGGATTTTACTATTTATTCATCATTATTTGAAACTTGAAAGCATTTTGTGTGTTCTGATTCAATTAAAGATTTTGTAGGTGGATATAAATTGAATTTCTTAACTAAATCCCCATGTTCAAATGTCATGTATCCATATCTACAACTAATAAAAGCATCAATTGTAGCTAACCATGGCCTTCCTAAGATTATTGGATGACCACCCAAGTTAGATTTAGGTTGTAAAACCATGAAATCCACAGGGTACTCCAAATAATATAAAGAGATTATGATATCTTCTAACACACCTTAAGGTTTTATTGTTGATCTATTGGTAATTGCAAAATTGTAATTGGTTTGATGGTAATTGTAATTGTCGAGGTTGTGAAATTTTTGGTTGTTGTGGTTGAGTAGGGTTTGTTTGTTGAACTTGTGGGGAATACTAGGTTTGTGAAGGATATTGTGTGTATTGTTTCTACATAGGATAAGGATAAGAGGAACAGATCCATAGGCAAGTTCTCGCCAACCTTGTTGCCAAGGTTGATTTTGAACTTGTTGTGGTGGCCATGCTTGCCAAGGCATAGGAGGAGTCCAATTTTGTTGGGGGTATTGTTGATTGGAATAATAAGAATTGAATTTTTGTGTAGGGTCTTGATATATACCTGATGTTTGTGGTTGCCAAGGTCATTTAGGTGAAACAAAAAAAAGTTGGTATGTAGCCTATTTTTCTCCTTGATAGACAACTTTAAGTTCTGGTAGAGATGGGAAAATTTTTGTAGCATGATTTTCTGCACATATACCACAAAGTTCAATGTTATCCAAAGGAAATTCTCTCAAAGGATGTCTCTTTCTACATTTTGGACAGAAAATAGATAAATTTTCATTCTCTTCCTCTTTATTTTTCTTAATTTTCAATGTATCTAATTAAGAACCAAGAGTAATAAGAATATCAGTTTTGAAATTTTCTAATAAATTTCCAATTTCAACTCTACTTGCCCCACTGGTTGTTGATTTTTAAACTCTAGATATAGTATCTCTAAGTCCCTTTCCATATTTATAATTTCCTCGTGAAATGTGTGTGCATAAATCACATATTTCTACATATTCTAAGTGAGAAACATCTCCTTTAGCAATGAGATTAAGTACATCTATCCATTCATCTCTGATTCCACAAAGAAAAATGAATTTAAGAGTATCTAAATCTAGATTATTTTGCCTATCCCTTTTAACAGTATAATGAAATATTTCCAAATAACATTTAACGATTTCATCCTCTTTTATGTTATTTTAAACATTTCTTCCTGCAAACCTTAGTTTTTACAATAGTCATGATACTTTGAAAGAAACATTTTTCACATTTCATCCCATGTTTTGATAGTTTTGTTAGACAACTGAGAAGGGGGGGGGGTGAATCAGTTGTTACTGTGCTTAAACAATTATACCCATTTTAAACTCATTACAGAACACTCAGTGATGATCACAATAATTTAGGGAAGTAAGCAATAGAGTGTTCAACATCAATCACACACATGAAGTATACAGAAACAGATATTCCTGAGGAAACCCATAAAGGGATAAAACCTCTTCTTCTTCGAATGATAGGCAATCTTTTTATGTTCTGTACATCATCTATCTTTGAGCACCAACTCTCTGGTTTCTCTAGAAACCACTAGAAGGAAGCACCAACTCCCTGAGTGTTTCAACATCAACTAGATGGAAGCACCAACTTCCAGTCACGCAGGCACCAACCTGTACAATAGAGAAAAATATTTCTCCCTTGCACCATGCTACCACCCTAGTTTTTCTGGTTGCAACCAAATGGAGGCTACAACTCCCCGTGTTCAAGCACCCACTTGAAACTCTGAGGGAAACAGTCCTCCCTAGAACCAACCTACCACCCTGAGGGATAAATCTTTTCTTTCTGAAATTTATTATAGTGATACAATTTTTATCAATGGCTTACCAGTCTCATCATTGTTCGGTGACACTGCTCTGCTCTTCCTACATCAGTGTGTTCCTTCTCACATCTTCTTGCACTTAAGCTCTCATATAGTCTGTTGTTTTCACCATTTATGCTCTGTCCATCTTATGTTCTTCATCTCTACATATTTCACACTATGTTCCTGTTGTCTTCTTGATCACATACAGTTCAACTTGTTTTACCGAGAAAAAACAACCTGCCTCTGTCATGACATTTTTCCTTTATTCCTTCTCTCATCATCTGTTACACTCCAAATCTCCAACTCCCGAGTCGGGAATCTCAAACCTCTCAAGAACAATGATTCCAATGCCCCAGAATAGTGATTCAGTTAGTGTAACTGAATTGTAACTGATCAAGAAACCATGAAGTGAAACAGAAACCCTTTGATCAAATTGTCTACTTAATCTGCATCGTTGGATTATACACATAGATGCTTTTTGATCCACAAGTCCTCGTGAACTTTACATGCGTGAACTAGCACCCGGCGCAACGTTCCTCTCCACATGACCACTGGCTGTGACCTTGGACGATGGTCTCACATGACCATCTGATTGCGGGCGTGATTTCTTTTCTCATTAGCCCCCTATCGCATGTGACCTCGGGCTATGTCCTTGCGTAAGCGAACAATTGTGAGTGTGTCCAAGAGTGGTTTGGGATCAACTACTTTTCTCCCCATAATCCACCTCCAGCTGCCACATATCCTTTCTCCAAAAACATTGTTTCAATTGCGGCCCGCCCTTAACTTTTTAAAGTTCGTGCACCTTCAATCCCCACAATGCGACAAGACTGTCAATCTCATGATATTGATGGTGCTCCTGAATGAATGGTTTAGATTTGTTCTTCACGATCTGCTGATCAGATCTAACCTTCCTAAATCAACGACTGTGATTTATTTCATGATCCGGGCTTCGGGAGTTTCAAATCTCAAACCCTTTTTTATTTCCTATGCCAATCTTTCGGAGTCGATGATCTCTGGACACCTGTCCTTCTCAATCAATGGCTCTGCCTCCACTTTGGGAATTTGACCTTTCAACTAGATCAACGGTTCTGTGACCCCTTTCTCGATCAACGATCAAGATATCCTTCAGGTCTTCGAATTTCTGAAATCTCAAATATCAAACTTACGCTCTGGATCAGACGACCTAGATTCACTTCGGACGATCTAATTCTTGAGATCTTCTTTAGATGATCTGACGACTGAGACCTACTTCGGATGATCCAGTGGTCGAGAATTTATTTCGGCTCTCCGGGCTTCAAGAATTTCAAAACTCAAATTAACGCTCTGGATCATACGACCCAGATTCACTTCGGATGATCTGACACTTGATATCGTCTTTAGACGATCTGACGACTGAGATATACTTTAGATCATCCAGTGGTCAATAATTTATTTTAGCTCTCCGGGCTTCGGAAATTTCAATGCTCAAACTGATGCTCTGTATCATATGGACCAGATTCACTTCAGACGATCTGACGCTTGAGATATTCTTCGGACGATCTGACGAGTGAGATCTACTTCAGATGATTTGATGGTCGAGAATTTATTTTGGATCTATGGCTCTCTGGGCTTCAGGTATTTCAGTTCTCAACTTGAAATTCTTGAAGTGATATTTTTCCGAAGCGTAACCTCCTCATAACTTTAGACCCGAAACGAATGATGTTTGTTGGATCAAGATCTTAGATCAATGGCTCGATCTGTCTGCAATGCAACTTTTCTTTGGATTAAATCCAATGGCTCTCCATCTTTTCTTATCCTATCCTTCCATTTAATTTGATTCGACGGCTGACGGAAATTCGAGTGATCGAGATCTCAGATCTCAACCCTTTCTTATCCTGTCCTTCCACTTAAGGTTATCCGATGGTTGATGGATATTCGGATAATCGACTTCTCAATCATTTTTCCCTACTTATCTTATCCTTCCACTTAAAGTGATCTGATGGATGACAGATATTCGGATAATCGAATTCTCAATCATGTTGCCCCACTTATCCTATCCTTCCACTTAAAGTGATCCAACGGTAGATCCGATGGTCCTTATTCATTTCAGATTTCGGGCTTCGGGTAATTCAAATTTCAAGTTGTCAATTCTTTCTAAGTGAGATTCCCCGAACAGTAACCTCCTCACAACTTTTGACGTGAACCAAATGTTGTTCGTCAATCATGTTCTTAGATCGATGGCTCGATCTATCTTCAATGTTTCTCTTCTAGCTTATCCTGTCCTTCCACTTAAAAATGATCCAACGACTATCGGGTATTCGGGTATTTGAATTCTCAATGGTCCTGGTTTGTCCTATGGAGATTTTGATCCTGATCACGTTTTTGTACTGCGCTTTTCCTTTTGAGCTTTGATCTTTGCATATTGTTTGTTTCTCCTCATGAGCTTATGCTTTTCCTTGTTATTCTTGCCATCAATTACAAGCACACTCTTCCTGTAAAAACATGCCAACAATCTCCCCCTTTGGCATTGATGGAAACCCTGAAAGGTTTCACTATTCTGCTTAGACCTCCAATTGTAGCATCCAGACCACAGCTTTTCTCCCCCTTTGACATCAATGTCAAAGAAACCATGCTCCCCCTGAGTCGTTGCAGTAATTTTCGGAGGTATCAAATATTCAACCAACACATACTCCCCCTAACAGGATGGACTCTCTTAGATGAGGGAAGGGATGACACCCATCTTCTGACAACGATATTCAAACGGTGTCTTGGCTAGGGGTTTAGTAAAGATATCTACATTTTTTTCTATGGAAGGAATATAATTCAGCTGAACAACTATGTTTGTAACCTGCTCTTTGAGAAAATGATACTTTATTGGAATATGATTTTTCTTTGAATGGAGAACAGGATTCTTCAAGACACTAATGGCACTAGTGTTATTATAGTGAAGTGGAATGGGATCAGTATAAGTTATCTTCATATCTGCAAGATTTTGTATCATCCATAAGATCTGAGTGCAGCAAGTAGTAGTAGAAATGTACTCTGCTTCTGTAGTTGATAATGAAATAGATCCCTTCTTCTTACTAAGTCATGCTACTAACAAATCACCTAAGAAGAATGCACCTCCACTGGTGCTCTTTCTCTCATCCAAACAGTTTTCCCAATCAACATCTGAATATGCAGTTAATTGAAAGTTCTGATTTTTAGGATACCAGAGACCATAAGTCATTGTACCCTTCAAATATTTGAATATCATTTTGACAGTTTCTAAATGACTTTGTTTAGGAGTAGCCTGATAACAACCTACCATTCCAACAACTTGCATTATATCAGGACGGGATGTTGTGATGTACAAAAGACTGCCTATAATTTATCGATATGTTCTTTGATCAACATCAAGTGAAATATTATATTTACTAAGCTTGCAACCAACCACCATAGGTGTTCTCACAGGTGTAGAATATTCCATCTGAAACCTCTTTAACATCTCTTTCAAATACTTTTCTTGAGAGATAAATATCCCTGTAGAGCTCTCATTGATTTGTAAACCAAGAAAATATGACAGTTCTCCTATCATGGACATCTCAAACTCAGTCTGCATTGAATTAGCAAACCACTGAACTGAAGGGTCATTAGTGCATCCAAAAATAATGTCATCTACATAAACCAAAAAAACTAATAAATCATCACCTTCAGACTTAATGTATAGATTATTTTCAACAATACCTTTCTTGAACCCTTTGTCCTGTAGAAATTTGTCCAGTCTATAATACTAGGCTTGTGGTGCCTGTTTCAGTCCATATAATGCCTTTTTCAACTTACGGACATAGTCAGGATTATCTGTCAGTGAAAATACTTCAGGTTGCTCCACATATACATCTTCTTCTAGATCTCCATTAAGAAATGTTGACTTAACATCCATCTGATATACTTTAAAGTTCTTATGACATGCATGGGCAAGAAACATTCTGATGGCTTCCAATATTTCCATTGGTGCAAAGGCTTCATCAAAATCCCATCCTTCAACTTGTGCATAGCCCTTACAGACCAATGTTTCTTTTTTCCTGACAATTTGTCCCTGCTCATTCAATTTATTCTTAAAGACCCATTTGGAACCTATGACATTTTAACCTTCAGGTCTAGGAACCATCTCCCAAGTATTTTTTTTCTCAATCTCTTCAAGTTCATCATTCATGGCTTTAACCCAATGGTCATATTCGTTGTCTTCATTAAATTTCTTGGGTTCCACCATGGATATGAAGGCTATATGTGATTGCTCGGTGTCTTTTGATTATCCTTCTCCTGGTTTGTACACCTTTGTCTTTCTCACCAATTATCTGACTTGCAAGATGATTCTTTTGAGTAATTCTGGAAGAAGGATTTGATGTTGTCTGTTGATTTGAGTCTACCTGAGTATTTGTATCTTCATCTGACTCGGAGTCTTCTTTTTCTAATTCTTGGACCTGTTCATCTTCAACTTCAACTATGTTCTCTATAGCAGACTCAATATTTCTCACCTCTCTTACTGGGACTCCTTCATCAACCTTTAAGTCAATGCAATCAACTAATTTTGACAATCTTTTATTAAATCATATATATCCTTTACTATTGGTAGCATATTAAGAATATTCCTTCATCAACCATGTCAACATACTTGGCAAGGTTTTCATTATTATTATTTATGTAGCACTTACTCCCAAATACTTTGAAGTATTTGATTGAAGCAGGTCTTCCATAACACAGTTCATAAGGTGTCTTTTCACTGTGTAGTCTGAGGTGGGATTTATTAAGAATATGGATTGTTATGTGTATTGCTTCTACCCAGTAGGTTTGACCAATGTTCTTCTCATTCAATTTTGCCTAGCCATTTGCTGAACTATTATGTTTTGCCTCTCAACTACTCCATTTTGTTGTGGAGTTCCTGGGATTGTGTATTCTCTCTTGATCCCATGTTTATCACATAATTGCTTGAAATCACTTGACATAAATTCTCCTCCTCTGTCTGATCTTACTGCCTTTAACCTGCTGCATGTTTGATTCTTAGTTAAAGCCTTAAATATTTTAAATTTCTCAAATGCTTCAGCTTTATCTTTGAGAAAAGAAACCCAAGTGATTCTGGAGTAATCATCAATGATCAGCATGAAGTAGTTTTCCTTCCCTGTGCCTTCCTTTCTTGATGGTCCACATAAATCCATATGAACTAATTGGAGTGGTTTCTGTATTGAAGTAGAGCTCTTGGATTTAAATTGTGTCCTAGTTAGCTTTCCTACTTGGCAGGGTTTACACACAAAATATTGTGGCTTTGATATTCTTGGAAGATCTTTTATTGCCTCAAGATTTTTGAGCTTGATTAAGTGGTCAAAGTTTAGATGTCCAAGTCTCCTATTCCATAACCAGATTTCATCATGTTTTCTTAGATGACACTCATCTCTATATTCTTTCAGCACATATACATTATTATATGTCCTTATGCCTTTAGCCACCACTTGTCCTGATTTTACAGAATTTATCTTACGATATTTGGAAGTGAACACCACTTCAAATCCTCTGTCACACATTTGACTTACACTGAGAAAATTATGTTTCAGCCCATCTACAATAAGAACATCCTGGGATTTTCCTTTACCATTACTCAAACTCACCATCCATTTACCCTTGATTTTACCTAGTTCGTCATTTCCAAAGGTCACATTTCCTGTTTTTCTTTTACTTATAGACATAAACTTATCCTTGTCTCCAGTCATTTGCTTGGAACATCCATTGTCTATATACCAGAGGTCTTTTTTTTTTTGAAATGAAAGTACTAGACCACATTTTTCACTATCTTTCTTTTTCCATGTGCTGGCATTTCTAGCTAAGGGTTTTATCCTTGGATCTGCTTTGTAATTATTCAGATGGCAGCTTGCAGCTTTGTGGCCGAAGTTATGAAATTTATAGCATTCGAGCTCATTGTTCAATAGGTCAAAGTGACTGGTGCAACTTTCTCTACTCATTGGTCGTTTAGTTCTATGTTGCAAAGATTGTTTATTTCTTGATCTCCTCAATTGCATGTCTCTAAACTTAATTTGACAATTTGCAATCTTATGACCAAAATTAGAGGAGTAAAAACAATAACCATGGAATAAATTTTGGTACCTAAAGGATGGCCTTATTTTTGGCATTTGTTGCTCCATATTCTGATATCTTTATTTTTTATCAGCGATCATCTTGTATTTATTAGCTTTTGGTGGCAGAGTACTCACATGGTCTGATTGTCTGCTGACTTGAAACTTGATCATCTTTACTTGCTCTTTGATTTCTGGTTGTTTGCTGCTTGAACCACTTACATAAACTAACTCATTCTTCAACAAAGGAGATCTGTGTTTGCTCAGAATGTCGTTTAGTTATGCTGAGGCTTTAATGCTTGGAATATTTTGGAGATACAATGCTTTAAACTTCTCCATCTCTTTTTTGGTTTTTACGGCCTCTTCTTCCAAGGCTTCACCTCTTTCCTTCTTCTATGATAACTGTTGTTTCAGAATGTCCTCTATTTTCTTTGCCTCTTCTAATTCCACTTTTAGTAGGGCAAAGTCTTCATCAGTTTTTTTATTGTCTTTCTCAAACTGTATCAACAATTGTTTTTGTTTTTTCTTCTTAAATATGAGTCTAGCAATTTCTTCTAGGGCACTGGTTAGTTCTCCTTCCAAGTCAACCACAACTTCTTCATCATTAACATCACCTCCTATGATTTTATTATCATAATCCTCTTTGGCCATAAGCATAAATTCATTAACCTTATCTTCACAAGCAGAATCATTATCTGTGTCTCTTGAAGAGTCATCATTGTTTACACATAAAATTTTCTTTTTACCAAATATCTTGGATTTGTACTTCTCTTCACCTTCAACATTCTGGTCCTTATTCTTGTGTGGACACTTAGATGCAAAGTGACCTATCTTTCCAAAGTTAAAACATTTGAAGGGAAAATTGCATTGGTACTTGCCTGATCCTTTCTTTAGTCTTCTCATAAATTTTGCTTCAATTTCATCAGGCTCAGAATCCTCATTCTTATTTGATTTAAATGATGCTTCTCTAGAGGTGGGTTTATCTTTACCTATCCTAATTTCATAAGCAGTCAGAGTTCCTAGGAGTTGGTCAATAGGAAGAAATTTAAGATCATTAAGTTATTATATAGTAGAGACCTTTGGGTTGAACCTATCTGGCAGAGATCTTAAAATTTTCTAAACTAAAGAGGTTTCCTCAATTTTTTCACCAAGTCCTTTCATTGCATTTACTAGTTCTTCAACTCTCTGAAAGTACTTCCCAACAGTTTCATCCTCTTTCATATTTATTTGTTCAAACTGTAATCTGTAGGTTTGAAGCTTGGCACCCTTTACCTTCTCATTATCTTCATAACTGCTAATGAGTTTGTCCCACATTTCTTTGGCAGTTTCTAAGTGCATAACTTTTACAAATTTTGCTTCTGCAAGCCCACTCAGAATAGCATTTATAGCCTTAGCATTGAATCTTAATTCTAGCTTGTCATCCTTAGAAGCTAGTACAATCAGCTTCACATAACCAGTCTCTACCACATCCCAGACATTTTCACCTAAAGCCATTATGTAGGTTATCATCCTAACTTTCCAGAAGGCAAAGTTTTTTCCATTGAATAGGGGGGCCTTATTGGTTGAAGCTCCTTCATGGATAGTCATGTTTAAGATATAGGATCTACCCTTAGATAAAAGGAACCCGCTCTGATACCAATTGTTAGACAACTGAGAGGGGGGGTGAATCAGTTGTTACAGTGCTTAAACAATTATACCCATTTTAAACTCATTACAGAAAACTCAATGATGATCAAAATAATTCAGGGAAGTAAGCAATAGAGTGTTCAACATCAATCGCACACATGAAGTATACAGAAAAAAATATTCTTGAGGAAACCCATAAAGGGATAAAACCTCTTCTTCTTCGAATGATAGGAAGTCTTTTTATGTTATGTACATCATATATCTTTGAACACAAACTCAATGTGATGCTAACACCTTTGTTTTACAAGCTGCAACTTGATGAGAGCACCAACTCTCTGGTTTCTCTAGCACCCACTTGAAGGAAGCACCAACTCCCTGAGTGTTCCATCACCAGCTGGATGGAAGCACCAACTTCCAGTCACACAGGCACCAACCTGTACAATAGAGAACAATAGTTCTCCCTTGAACCACCCTACCACCCTGGCTTTTCTGGCTGCAACCAGATGGAAGCTACAACTCCCTTTGTTCAATCACCCACTTGAAACTCTGAGGGAAACAGTCCTCCCTAGCACCACCCTACCACCCTGAGATATAAATATTTGCTTTCTGAAATTTATTACAGTGATAGGCTATTTATTAATGGCTTACGAGTCTCATCACTATTCGACCACATGGCTCTACTTTGCCTGCATCAGTGTGATCCTGCTCGCATCTTCTTGCGCTTAAGTTCTCGTATAGTCTATTGTTTTCACCATTTCTACTTTGTCCAACTTATGTTCTTCATCTCTACATCTTTCAAAATCTGTTCCTATTGTATTCTTGATCACATAGAGTTCAACTTGTTTTACCGAGAAACAACAACCTGCCTCTGTCATGACATTTTTCCTTTATTCCTTCTCTCATCATCCGTTACACTCCAAATCTCCAAATCTCAAGTCGAGAATCTCAAACCGCTCAAGAACAATGATTCCAATGCCCCAGAACAATGATTCAGTTAGTGTAACTGAATCGTAACTAATCAAGAAACCATGAAGTGAAACAACAACCCTTTGATGATATTGTCTACCTAATCTGCGTCGTTGGATTATACACACCGAGGATTTTTTATCCACAGTTCCTCGTGAACTTTACATGCGTGAACTAGTACCTAGCACAGTGTTCCTCTCGACATGACCACTGGTTGTGACCTTGGGTGATGGTCTCACGTGACCATGTGATTGTGAGCGTGAGATCTTTTCTCGTTAGCCCCCTGTCGCATGTGACCTCAGGCTACATCCTTGCATAAGTGAATGATTGCGAGCGCGCATAAGAGTGGTTTGGGATCAACCTTTTTTCTCCCCGCAATCCACCTCTAGCTGCCACGTACCCTTTCTCCAAAGTTGTGGTTTCAATTGCAGCCCGCCCTTAAATTTTTAAAGTTTGTGCACCTTCAATCCTTGCAATGCGATGGGACCATTTATCTCACGATCTTGACAGTGCTCCTGAATGAATGGTTCAGATTTGTTCTTCACGATTTGCGGATCATATCTCACCTTCCTAAATCAACAACTGTGATTTATTTCATGATCCGGGCTTTGGGAGTTTCAAATCTCAAACCCTGCTTTCTTCCATATGCCTATCTTCTGGAGTCAATGAGTTGTGGACACCTATCCTTCTCAATCGACAGATCTTCCTCCACTTCAGTAATTTGACCTTTCAACTGGATCAATGGTTCTGCGGCCCCTTTCTCGATCAATGGTCGAGATCTCCTTCAGGTCTTCGGACTTCTGAAATATCAAATCTGAAACTTACGCTCTGGATCAGATGGCCCAGATTCACTTTGGATGATCTAACGCTCGATATATTCTTTAGACATTCTGACGACTGAGATCTACTTCAGATGATCTAGCTATCGAGAATTTATTTCAGCTCTCTGGCTCTTCGAGCTTTGGGAATTTCAAAACTCAAACTAACTCTCAAGATCAAACGACCTAGATTCACTTCAGACGATCTGACGCTTGAGATATTCTGACGCTAACCTATCGGCCCTCAGACCGAGATCCACTCACAGGATCATTCTTTAACCCCTTTGAGCCGGATCGGCTCTTTCGGATTCCCTACTGGAATCCCCTTTCAATTTGATCCACAGGTCCTTCGGGAAGCTCCCCTGTGCGAACAACACTAGGTGTGAGCTCCTTTCTCCCCAAGCGACCACAGCGCTATGAACAAGTCCTAATTCGGAATTCCCTTGTCGCAATATCGCGAGTTCGTGAGTCGTGGCTCCCGACTCTTCCTCTCCAATCTTGTGATACCCGAGATCACAAAATGGGTATAGCTCTTCTTTCGCCAGTGCCTTCCACGCACGATCGTCGGCTAGGATTAACGCTAGCTCCTCTCACCACTCACACCTTCGCGAGTTTCAACGTCGAAATCTCTTGCTCTTACTTCACAAATTCCTGATATGCGAGAAGTCAACGGAGTGCTGACTCCTTCCACTATATGACATGTGTCTGCCTGTCTATCACACGGGCCCACAACGTGGTTCTGCCACGTGTCCCTCATGCCCGGCTTTCGGCACTTCGCAACTTCTGATGTCGAAGGTGACTCCTTTCAACCTCCGAAACCCCGAATGTGCGATAGGCAATGGGGTTCCTGATCCAACGGTCCTCCCGTTCTCTGGATCTAATGGTTATCCTCGCTCCTCGCAATTTTTCCACTCATGACTTGGAGCACCCAAATCCTGGGCTCTCACCCTGCGAACCTCCAAGTTCGCAAGATCTCTAGATCTCTGCCACTTGTCCTCCTCAATTGGGCGGCTGTGATTCTCTCGCGACTTCGCCACTCGCAAAGTCTAAGGACTTCCTGCTCTGAACCTCGATGTCTGAATCCCCAATAGAGAGGATCTTGTGACACATTTCCTCCTTCCAATCGGACGACTCAGATTCTTTCGTTATTTTGGGACTTTCGAGACAAAAGTCTTGACTTCACATCCACCGATATGAGTGATCCAACGGCCCTTGTTGGCTCATATCCTACGGCCCGATTTCTCCTGATCTTGCACATAGAAAAACACCCACCGTAACCTTCTTTCTCCTTTGCAAGATCTGATGGCCCTCGGGACTTCACAAATTCCCCACGGAGAATTCCGACCGTCAAATTCCTCCTTGACGATTTCTGCGAAATGAACAAAGTGTTCTTTCACAAAACTTATCCACCTGCAAAACAACGTCGTTGCGCCTTCTTACAACGCTTCAAGGCACTATCCCTCTTGAGATTTCTCAGCAACTCGAGTCTTCAAGAAGACTTCTGCACGCACTCCTTGCGACAGTTCTTCAAATACCTCCAAGTATTTGAACCTCTTTGACTCTGCGCACTCCCTGCGACAACAGTCTTTCAACAATTTCGCTCAGGTTGTAACTCTGAGACTTCACTCTGCCTGCACACTCCTTGCATGGCTCCTATGCTTAATTTTCACTTCTGCGAGAATAAGAACAGTGTTATCCCTCCTGAGCTTTCAGATATTGATACTCTAAACCCATCAACGCACTCCTTGCGGACAATTTCACTGCACTCCTTGTAGGAAAACTCTTGCTCATATAGAGAAACAATTGAAACTCATTCTTTACTCTCCCTCTCTTCATATTTCAAACATTAAATATGAAATCATACATTCACGCATCGAATCAAATGCATAACAGAGAGTAAACAAGCATATATCAATCAACATGTACAACACAGAAAGCAATTGGACACCATGAGTCTGAACTAAAGATCTTTTTATAATCCAGAACTTTTGTACATGGGTTCTTCTACACAGCTCTTTGCTTCTGCTCTCCTATGCTCTCTTGATTGATTATGTTGCTAATGTTACAAAATGATACAAATGAGGGTGTCTATATCCATTTTCCCTCCGGCTCCTAAAACTGTCTAATCTAAGAATTCAAAGCTACCTACTTACATTTACTAGCATAAATGCCTCTTAGTCCTCCAGATGAGAGTGGGACGCTCAAGGTCTGATTACAATCTACAAGTACGCCCTTTCTTAACTATTACATTTAAGTTTGGCGTATCAAACTTTAAAATATTTCAAACAATTCATCATGTGCCAAAATGCGTTGGCATTTTGTCCCACACTCGCTTGTTGTTGGTAATGCTCCTGCATCATACTCCCTCGCTTGAAAATTTTTCATGGGCTCTTGTTCATGAGCTCTCGCATGGTCTATCCATGCTTCTGGATCTCTGTTTCATTCTCCCAGCTGGCATCTTCTGCTGGATGTCCCTTCCACTTGACCGAGTATTCAAAATATTCCTTTCTCTTGGTCCTTTTGCTAACTCTTTTGTCCAGTATGCTTTCCATCTGTGGCTTCTCTGCAACTAGCATCTATTTAGTCCACTGAACCTCTGGTTGTTCATTACCTGTTTCAGCTTTGTATGGGTACAAATCTGAGATATTGAATATCGGAGAAATTCTGATCCCATCGGGTAATTCAATCTCATAAGCATTTTCCCCAATTTTCTTCAAGACCTTACATGGTCCGATCTTCTTCAACTTCAGTTTGTTATATGTCCCCTTCGGGAACCTTTCCTTTCTCAGATGTACCAGAATCAAATCACCAACCTCAAATTGAAGTTGTCTCCTGTGTTGATCTGCTCTGCGCTTATACTCTTGGCTCGAGTTTTTCAATCGCTCCTTCACCTAGTTGTGAAGTTCTTTCATTGCTTCGGCAAAATCTTCTGCACTATCACTTCTTATCTCATCCCATTCTGCATCCCTCAGTTCAGAAACTCCTCTTGGATGTGTCCCATAAACAATTTGGAATGGACTCTGCCCTGTGCTTCTATTGATTGAGTCATTGTAAGCAAATTCCACCTGTGGCAGAATATTGTCCCACTGACTGTGGTGTTCTATCACTAAACTCCTCAGCAAGTCTCCCAAACTTTTGTTGACAACTTTTGTCTGTCCATCCGTCTGAGGATGATAAGCTCAACTAAACAACAAGTTCATTCTTATATTTTTCCATAAGGTTCTCCAGAAGTGTCCCACGAACTTGGTGTCTCGATCCGAAACTATGCTCCTTGGTAAGCTGTGAAGTCGAATGACTTCTTTGAAAAACAGATTCGCAATGTGAGTTGCGTCACTGGTTTTCTGACATGGTATGAAATGTGCCACCTTAGAAAATCTATCCACTACTACAAAGATTGAATCAAACCCCCTTTGTGTTCTTGGTAGCCCAAATATGAAGTCCATGCTGACTGCATCCCACGGCCTGTCAGGTATGGGTAAGGGTTGATATAAGCCTGCATTCTGTTTCTTTCCTTTTGAATGCTGACAAATTCTGCATCTTTCCACGAACCTTTTGACATCTTCTCTCGTTCCTGGCCAAAAATATGACTCATTTAACTTTGAGAATGTCTTGTCATGACTGAAATGTCCGGCCAATCCTCCACTGTGTTTCTCATTCAGCAAATTCTCCCTCATAGAGCATTTTGGAATACAAAGTTGATTACCCTTAAACAGTTATCCTTCCTGGATCATGTATTTTTTCCATTGACTTATGTCCCTGAGAATTGGATTCTCAGCTTCTTCATTTGCCTCCTTAAAATCTGGATCATCTCTGTACATGTCCCTGAGATCATCAAAACCCAGTGTTTTGACTCTGAACTCCTGCAACAGCAAACATTTCATGCTCAAAGCATCAGCAACTTTGTTAGCAGTTCCAAAAATATGCTTAATTACAAAAGTAAAGCTCTGCATGTATTCAACCCATTTAACATGTCTTTGATTCAACTTCTCCTGTAAAGTCACAAATTGCAAAGCATGATTGTCACTGTATAAGACAAACTCCTTCGGGATTAAGTAATGTCTCCATTTCTTCAATGCCTGAATAATAGCATAGAACTCCTTGTCATACGTGGAATATTTCACTTTCGCTTCATTCAACTTCTCGCTGAAGTATGCTATCGTCCTGTCTTCTTGGCTCAAGATTGCCCCTATTATAAATCCACTTGCATCACATTTTACTTGAAATGTCTTACTGAAATCTGGCAACACCAAAACTGGTTGTTCTGTGATTTTCTTCTACAACAAATTGAAGCTTTTCTCAGCCTCTTCTATCCAGTGAAAAGACTTGTGTCTCTTCTTCACTGTGTCCATCATCGGTGCACTAATTCCACTGAAATTCCTGATGAACTTTCTGTAGAAACTAGCCAATCCATGAAAACTTCTTACCTCAAATATACTCTTCGGTGATGGCCAATTCTTAATCACCTCCACTTTATCTGGATCCATCCTCAACTTGTCTGCAGAAATAACAAAACCCAAATAAATGAGCTCTGTCTTCATGAATGAGGATTTCTTCATATTTATCAGCAACTTCTCTTGTTGTAGTCTCTTCATGACTGTAGCCAAATGTTTCAGATGCTCTACCTCCGTTTTACTAAAAATCAGTATGTCATCAAGATACACAATGACAAATTTTTCGATGAAATCCTTCAAGACTTCATTCATCAATCTCATGAAGGTACTTGGTGTGTTCGTTAAGCCAAATGGCATAACAAGCCATTCATACAACCCTTCGTTAGTCTTGAAGGTTGTCTTCCATTCATCACCTTCTCTCATACGAATTTGATGATATCCACTTTTCAAATCAATCTTCGAAAAAAATTTGGCCCCACTCAAACAATCCATCAAATCATCCATTCTTGGCAATGGAAATCTATACCTGATGGTAATCTTGTTAATTGCTCTTGAGTCAGTACACATCCTCCAGCCTCCATCTTTCTTCGGACTGAGCACTCTCGGAACAGCACATGGACTCAATCTTTCTCTAACCAACCCCTTGTCCATTAAGTCCTGGACCTGTCTTTTGACTTCTTCATTCTCCTGCGGCTTCAATATATACGTTGTTTTATTTGGTAAACCAGCTCTAGGTATGAGATCAATATGATGACTCACACTTCTGATCGGTGGAAACGAATGAGGTAGTTCATCCACTACTATGTCAGCAAACTCTTCCAACAGTTTCTGAACCTCTTCCGGTAAATCATCTACCCTTGTACTGGTTAAAACAATTTTAGGCTTCCTGACCACAATGAATTGCGGTTCCTCCTTCTTATTAACCTCTGTAAGAAGTTCCTTCCCACTCATGAGAAGTACAGCGTTGCTTACTTCAGGTTTTACTTCCTTATCTTTGATTGAAAGCAATATGTGAGTTATCCCATTCTTCTCTAGGGTGTATGTGTTCTTCCTCCCATCATGAATCTCATTGCTGTCATATTGCCACGGTCTACCCAACAATAGATGAAAAAAATCCATGGGAATAACATCACAGAGTATTTCATCTTTATACCCTCCTATCTTAAACTCAACTAAACATTGTTTAGTGACATTTACCTGATGTCCTTTTTGTAGCCATGAAACTCTGTATGGGCTTGGATGTTCAATAGTCTCCAACTCCATATTTTCTACCATCTCTATAGAAATGAGATTATCTATGCTACCACTGTCCATGATGACTTTGCATACCCTGTCCTTGGTCTTGCAAGCAGTCTGAAAAAGACTATTCCTTTGCACTGGATTCTCCACCTCTTTTTCTGGCGTTAAGAGAACCTTTCGCATCATCAGTGATCTTCCACCTTCAGCATATTCTGCCTCAACATTCCACCCTTGTGCTTCGGCAATGTGAGTCTCCCCACCTTCTTTCTTCTTATCTGGACATTCATAAGACTTGTGTCCATTCTTTCCACATGTGAAGCATTTTATCACTCCACCACTTCCTCTTCCTCTACCTCTGGTACAAGGAAAAATGTTTCCATCAGCATAATGGCCTCTTTGTTCGGTATGTTGCCCTCTCTGTGAGCTTCCACATCTCTCAGTCTGAGTTTGAGGTTTCTTCCAGTCTTCCTTGGGTTTCTGATTTCTATCTTGGGCAACTGATTTTCCTCTGGCTTGACTTCTGCCTCGGCCTCTTTGACCTTGTTTTCGGCTCGACTTTTAGAGCCATCTGATAAGCATCTTCCACCATTCAGATGGTCATCATGCTCATCTCATCCTGAATGTCGTATCTCAGACCATTCATATATCTAGCAACCTTTTCATCATCACTTTCCCAATGACCTTCCTTGATGTTTAGCCTGTAGAATTCTTTAGTGTACTCCTCTACTGACATCAGTTTATGTCTCAAATTTTGCATTCTCCGAAACAGAGTAATCTAGTAATCCATGGGAATGAATTTCGCCTTCATCTTTGTGATCATCCTATCCAAACTCTTGATCTTCTTCTTGCCTTTGCAGCGTCTGTCATCTTGTAGTTCATCCCACCACAATGTTGCATGTCCTTTCAATCTTGTGATAGCATGTTTGACCTTCTTGTCTTCCTCGACATCTTCATAGTCAAAATATGTGTCTAGAGCTCTAATCCATTCTAGAAGCTCTTCAGCATCTAGATTTCCCTCATATACTGGAATGTCCATTTTTTCCCTAGCACCCATCCTTGCAACATCCCTAATCAGGCGTTCATTTGTTGCATCCTCTGCTGCAACTTCTTCTCCTTCATGTCCAGCTTCATTTTCACTTTCAGAATCACTGACATCTCTAACACCAGCTGTGCGCCTCTGTGTTGTCTCCATGTCCTCGAGTCTAGCACGTATGTCATGCATCTCTCTTTCCAATGATGGATTTGGCACCTGCCTACCCCTTCCTCTTGGCATTTCCCTTTCCTCTGGCGGATCGGGTGTTTGCCTGTCTCTTTTTCTCGACGGCATGGTGAATCTTTCTTTCCCCTGCTACAGAAAGAAAAGAAATCTTTCTGTGCTCTGATACCACACTGACGCAGACCTTTCAGCCCTCGAACCCAGATATGCTCACAGGATCGTTCTTTAACCCCTTTGATCCGGATCGGCTCTTTCGTATTCCCTGCTGGAATCTCCTTTCAATTTGATCCACAGGTCCTTTGGGAAGCTCCCCTGTGCGAACAGCACTAGGCGCGAGCTCCTTTCTACTCAAGCGACCACAACGCTATGAACAAGTCCTAATTCGGAAGTCCCTTGTCGCAATCTCATGATCTCGTGAGTTCGTGAGTCATGGCTCCCGACTCTTCCTCTCCAATCTCGCGATACCCGAGATCACGAAATGGGTATAGCTCTTCTTTCGTCAGCACCTTCCACGCACGACCATTGGCTAGGCTTAACTCTATCTCCTCTTGCCACTCGCACCTTCGTGAGTTTCAACGTCAAGTTCTCATGCTCTTACTTCACGAATTCTCGATATGCGAGAAGTCAACGGAGTGCTGACTCCTTCCACTATATGACGCATGTCCGCCTATCTATCACACAGGCCCACAACGTGGTTCTTCCATGTGTCCCTCGTGCCCAGCTTTTGGCACTTCACAACTTCTGATGTCGAAGGTGACTCCTTTCAACCTCCAAACCCCCAAATGCACGATAGAGAAAGCTCAGGAGAAACAATTGAAACTCATTCTTTACTCTCCCTCTCTTCAAATTTCAAACATTAAATATGAAATCATACATTCACACATCAAAGCAAATGCATAACAGAGAGTAAACAAGCATATATCAATCAGCATGTACAACACAAAAAGCAATTGGACACCATGAGTCTGAACTAAATATCTTTTTATTAATCCAGAACTTTTGTACATGGGTTCTTCTACACAGCTCTCTGCTTCTGCTCTCCTATGCTCTCTTGATTGATTATGCTGCTAATGTTACAAAATGATACAAGTGAGGGTGTCTATATCCGTTTTCCCTCCGGCTCCTAAAACTGTCTAATCTAAGAATTCAAAGCTACCTACTTACATTTACTAGCATAAATGCTTCTTAGTCCTTCAAACGAGAGCGGGACGCTCAAGGTCTAATTACAATCTACAAGTACGCCCTTTCTTAACTATTACATTTAAGTTTGGTGTATCAAACTTCAAAATATTTCAAACAATTCATCATGTGCCAAAATGCGTTGCCATTTTGTCCCACGCTCGCTTGTTGTTGGCGATTCTCTTGCATCATATTCTTCAGAGGATCTAACAACTGAGATCTACTTCGGATGATCCAACGGTCGAGAATTTATTCTGGCTCTCCGATCTTCAGGAATTTCAAAACTCAAACTGACGCTCTGGATCAGATGGCCCATATTCACTTTGGATGATCTGATGCTTGAGATATTCTTTGGACGATCTGACGACTGATATCTACTTCGGATGATACGACGGTCAAGAATTTATTTCGACTCTCCGCCTCTCCAGGCTTCAGGTATTTCAGTTCTCAACTTGAAATTCTTGAAGTGATATTTTTATGAAGCATAACCTCCTCATAACTTTAGACTTGAAACAAATGGCATTCGTTGGATCAAGATCTTAAATCAATGGCTTGACCTATCTACAATGCATCTTTGCTTTGGATTAAATCCAACGACTCTCCATCTTTGCTTATCCTATCCTTCCATAATGTGTCAGGTTGTTATACCATAAAAAAAATTTATAGTAAAGTTGTATTTGTGTCTTAATGTCTCTCTCCACATGCATTCATTCCTATATACATCTAAAACGATACTACAAAGAGAAAAAATAATTCCGTTTTGCACTTCCCTGACAACAACACCAAAAATGTTAGGCAATTTATATGGTTTTAAACTCTGTTACATTTAATTATTGACTAGTGATGTATTCTTATGAAGTGCATAGATCATATGTGCATGATTTAGTTTCTTTTAACTCTTAAAATGAAACACTACTTGCAAAAAACAACCTTTGACTGACTAAAACTTAACAACTTAAAACATAAATGAAATGCTATAGGAATATTTTTTATTACTCAAAGTTGGAAACTACTAAATCACAATGTTTTTAGTGGCTTATCACAATATTTCATTTTTCAAAGTCCATAAAGTTCTTGTGATATTAATCAAGAAATATTCTCAATAGCAACTTACAAATAGATATTCTTGCAACTTTGTGGAAAATGCATTCATCAAAAGACTTTATAAAATTTGACGATCACACAATAGAAAATAAATTAAATCAAATTGAAAGACTGAGCATAAACAAAATATAATATAATCAATTGCAATGCATACCAATGCACAGGGGGGCCTTCCTGACTTAAGCTACACTATAGAAAAACTATCAAACTAACTAGAAATCAATGTAATGCAAAAGAACTTAACACATAAATTAAAAAATTAGCATCTTGTATTAAACTATGAATCCAATCATTACAACAAATGTTCAAAATATATGTTAGATATATATTGATCCCCTGGACTCTTCCATCCATTTTTATTATATTTCTTTACAAATACAAATGTAAATGCATTTTATGACACGTGAATTTTCAAATAGTTACAACAAGAAATGAAAACAGAGGATTCTCAAGAAGAAGAATATTGGATTCGTCTTGATCATTTCCCACTAAATTCGTTTTCCAAGCATTAGGAATTTCATGATAGAATACATGAAATTCCTTACGCGATCTTGATTGTATTTGTTGTTTTTTTTCATCGATATATTTGGGTTTGGCACCATGTTTGACTTTGATATTTGACCACATTATGTTGCTTTCCTTATTTTCACTCAAATCAGTTTAAAGAACACACGAGTACCTCCAAAATATTAGAAACCTCCTCCAACTGGCAATTTCTCTTCTGGACTTGTGCAACCATATAGATCATTGAATCTACTACTACATTTGAATAATTGTGATTGCTACACAATCTGATTTCTAGTATAGAATTTGATTTACTATAGCAATGTATTATAAAAATGAAATTCAAACTTAAATTGCATACCAAAAAAGGTGAAAAATGTAAATTTAGACATATATGTCGGGTCAATTAATTGTCATTAATAAACCCCTTTTACTTTTCAATCCATTTTGTAAACTTGTGAGTTGTATACACAGTATGTGCATGTAAAATATTGAGTCTAAACTATTATATCTTCTCAATGGAAAAGTAAATCACACTACAATCCAATCATTCATCAAAACATAAGAAAACTAGCAAGCAAGACCTTTTGAACAACTTCACTTTGTCCACGGGATTGATATTGAGAATGGGAAGAATTAATAGCTCTGCATGCCATGCATAGATATATGATCTATGCATGATCATTTCCTTTAATCTATTCTCATCCTAATTCCAATCAATGGATGTTTATGTTGTCCACATACAAAAAATAACTTGAAAGAAAGAACAAATAATTGATTCTTTTATCAAATCTCCTTCTAGGATCCAAGATGCAATATTTCACTTAAGGATAAGTGTTAATGTTATGTTTGTGACGTTAGATTTGATAGCAAGAATCCATATCACTTCTCAAAAACTAATGAAAGAAAGTGTTAACTATAGTCATAAGTTTTACTCCAACTAATTTCGTTAATCAGTCAATTGTAAGGATGGTGAATCCCTATTCAATGCTACTAGTATTATATTAAATTTAGTCTAGAGTTAAAGATCGTGAACACTAAATTTAATACTTGACCCTAAATCAATAAATTCACTACAATGAACATATGGTGACTCTGCACTTCCTTTCTACAAACAAATTGTTTTCACAAAGGTGTGACTCGACTCTCATGCACTATTTTAGTATTAATTGTGTGATATAAATAATAGCAACTATTGGAAAGCAATCAACAATCCTGAAATATTAATTCTAATAAGGAGGCTCAGGACACATCCATATTTGGATGTCTTTTCATGAGTGATTAAATTGATCTTTATCAAACTGTGTGATCTAATTATGAACAAAAATGTAAAACTTGTATTGACTGGAAAGTTCAAAAATAAATTCAACCAGATATAAAACCATTCAAAAATAAATCTTATCCCTTGAGAATATGCAGATGTCACTATTGGTTATCTATGTGGATCACACAACTACAAACTATATCACTCATCAATAGAAAACTTCTACCATGTTCATAGGTGGGAAACCTTACAATTAATTCAGGAAATTGTATTATAATGCTACATGGACTTAGATCAAATAAGGTATCAACCAAACTAATGGAACACGGGGATATTATGCATCTCAGTAATATTGCACTTGTTCATTTTAATATATTATCCTCGTACAATGATGAAACTTATCAAGTTTTGTATATAATGTTCAATGCATTTGTTTGGTCACTGCAAGGAATTAAAGTAAATTTTTTTTCAGATTTGACCTCACAACAAAAACCGTCAATATAATTGTTCATGTTAAAGTATCCATATGTTTCAACAGTGATAAATTAATATTGCATGAGTAAGATGATTTTGATAGCCCATAACGCTTTGGATTGTATTCAACAACAAAACTCAGCAATATACAACTTCAAATTAACTCATAGATTCATTGTCCATCCACTAAAAAGAATTACAAAGTTAAGGTGTTAATAATAAGACAAACCCTAGATAAAGTTTTAGTATTTGTATTGCAATATAAATTAAATAAATTCTCACCTAGAACAAGGTATACAATCTAAATATTGACACGCATTCAATCAAATAAAAATGCTTTAAGTATTAGATTTAAACACACAATTTACTATTTCGATTCTTTAATTAATTTCTAGAACATAAAAAGGAAATCAATGCAATGAGCTAAACTAATATAGAGATACAACTTAGCTCTACGTCCCTGGGATTGGTGGGCCCTTGACAACCCTAGTAGCAAGCTATGGAAATTCACACTCTCACGAATAGAAAAATACCATGAATCAGAACTGGAACTTTTATTAAAAACATAGTATTCTTATAGTTTACACCGCTTGTATCACATACATCAAAGTATGATATCACCAAAAAATGGTATAATTTATCTATTTCTTGATGCTAGATTAAAAAGTGTGGTTCTTCCCCTTGATTTAAAGAGAAAACATGCTCTTATAGAAGAGCCCTAAACTATGGATGAAGTCGGTCTCTTCTGTTCTCGAGGAACGGGAAGACAAGAATAGTTATACAACCATTAAATCAAATTGACTTCAATTCTTCCCAACGGCTAGTAAAAACTAAGCAAAATTACCAGATCAAGGTTGATCTCATTTCTATTCATATGTTATTTAGATTTGAACTGCATTTTGTTGAACATCTTGAAAAACGTCCCACAACATAAATCTGGGCAAACCCAAATTGGGAAAGCTTTGATATCTCTCCAACCATGCCATATTTTAGGAAGCTGCTTGCGTGAGGCCTAATTGAGACTATCCTGTACAAAACCCATGTTCTATATTTCTCATATTCCTCTTTGTTTTCCCACAAATCTCCCTGAAAGTTGATTGTTTATATTTCAACACGCTTTTTACTAGAAAACCCTTAATCACAGTTGGAGACCACCAAGTGTGACCTGGATGCGAGAAAAGGAACACACACCATGATGAGGGTTAGTTCTTCAAAACCCATGTGACCATATTCCACTTGGGTGCGCACGCATATGTTAACCTTGAAACTTGGGTACTAGAATAGCTGGAGATTCGGGAATAGAACTAACATTCCTCATTAGTAAAGTATTGCTTAAAAATCTCTATTAATTCATCAAAAACTTAGGAATAGTGACAAAATAAACAACTATACCTCGTAATACTTATCAAAGAAGTTTTAGGCTTGAAATCACAAAAATGGATGACATTTGGACCAGATTTAGATGTAAAAACAGACTATAAGAGGAAAAAGAAGTTTATGGATTATGGAAAATAGGGGTTCAACATCTCCCCCGTGCCTAAGTATTTGCATGTCTTCATGCAAATAGAGTGGGAAGTAAGTTAAGGATTGGTACCAGATATGATGAAAAAAGGGGGCAACGAATATTTCATGCTGGAGTTTAGGATGTGATCTTAATGTGGCAAACTATCAATATCTCTGGACAATACTCAAGTAATGGCATAAGATATCAAAATATTTTATTATGTCTACCTTCTACTCTAAGTCAATGAATTATTTTCTTGTTGGTGAGGAATAGAAACTAAGTTATGATCACCATGTAACTTATTTTTTCTTCACCATGCCTCTAGTAATCCTTTAGATAACAAGTGTTATTGATAGATTCAACTACTTGAGTACTCCTTACCTGGTTGTTTTTCCATGACCACTTTGAATGAGAGATGAATAGCTTGTTCTCTTTGATAGCCTTTTCAAATGGATATCAAATTAGATTGAAGTAGAAACCTGTCATAGCATACCTTCTCTTGCCCCATGTATGTTTACTTGCATGTCCTCATGCAAGAAAGTCCTCAAAACTGATCAACACTAGAATCATCCACCAATGACTAGGAAAGGTCAGCTTTGAGTCCCATGTGGTTCTCTTTCTTTGAAATGGTTAACTAGATCGAATGAATCTCTTATGCAACTCGTTTCTCTCAAAATGAAGCTTCCTCTCAAACGTTCTAATAGTGGATATTATGAACATAATGAATCTGATGTTTCACTAACCGAATCATCTGTTAAAACACCAATTGAGATGAAACTAAAAAGGAAGAACCACAAAATTAAGAGGTTGAGACAAAGTTGATTGTGTTGAATATATATATATATATATATATATATATATATTCAACACAATCAACTTTGTCTCAACCTCTTAATTTTGTGGTTCTTCCTTTTTAGTTTCATCTCAATTGGTGTTTTAACAGATGATTCAGTTAGGGAAACATCAGATTCATTATGTTCATAATATCCACTATTAGAAGGTTTGGGAGGAAATTTACTTGGGGTTCTTGCAGTTCCAGATTTTTGTCTCTTTCCAGATCTGGGGACATCTCCATTTGTCCTGTCATCATCTTTCTCTCCACCCAAAGAGATAAAAAATGTCTTCAACACTACAGATGATACATTAGGCTTACTATGGCCACTATTACCGACATCATTTAGTATAGGTGAGGGTACACTTGGAGGGTTTTGACCCTTAGTTCTCTATCTCTTGGCATATCTGAAAACTTCACCAGTTTTCAAATATCCTCCTCGTCACTATCCAAGGAAATTGGCCATTTCTTTGTTGTAGGTTGTTGATGTGAAAAGGGTGTCATCTGAGTACATTGTGATGAGCAGAAGTCATCATTGGAGTGTCAATCCTCTGTTTGGCCAAAGATTCTTTTTTTTATTGTTAGCACCCTGTGCTATTTGATTTGTTGCCACCATTTGTTCCTACAACTTATTTTGGCCAATGAAACTTTCCCAAGTTTCATTTTTCCTATTAATATCTACTATAATTAGTCCATGATGATACAATATTTTGTGAAGGTTTTTTCTATTCTTCTTTACTTAACTTGACCATTTTTTTTGCTTAGACTCTTCTAGAGGTAATAAGGAACATTCAATAATGCATTAGACTCAAAATGTAACAAGATTATAATATAGAAATGATAGGTAAAGGAATAGCTTCCTTCATAGGTTAAGAACCTCTGTAAAACCACCAGTGGCACCATCCATTCATCCACGAGCCAACCCCAATTTGTGTTCTAGTATGTTGGTTGTGGTGTTAATGAACATGAGTTGTAGTGTAATGATATGGCTCTATAAACAAGAGGAAAGCTCGAATGGTCATGTTGTTAAATGCCTACAAATTTTTCAATATCAAATGATATAAATGTAACTCATATGGAATCCCTTTGGTGATTCCAAATGAGTTATAAGAGTCAAACGAGCTCATATGTGATAATGAAACAACCAAGTATGTAGGTGCAGTAAGGATGCCATCATATCCACATAATCTTTAAGATTAATCATGTATAGGTCTAGAGATATCATTTTTATCAATGAGTGTAACCTCATGGTGGATTAATGAGTGATATATGCGAGCATTTTTCCACATGGTTGATGTGGACATATGGAGGATTGTTGCAAGACTATTCTTAATCATACAATTCGACTAGTGGAAGAGCCTTTGACTGATACATATAATGGTAAATAGATAGGGCATGGAGTATGTGTTGACGATTAAAATTGGCAACGAAGTTTTGCCCGCAAAGTGTTGCTAAAGCCTATTATTATAAAAGCTGAATAATACTGGTAGGTGGGACCCCCTTGTAGATTGGAGACCAGGTCTGGTCCTTATTTTATGTTGTGTTGATGTTCGACACTGCTTACATGGTTGATGAGATATTGTTTTTATCATCTATGGATTGGGCTTATGAAGTATTGGTTCTTTATTTTACTATGACCTACGTTATTCATTGATACCATTGCTATATGTTCACCTGCACAAGAAACATGTTAGTAACAATACATAAAAGGAAGTTGGAAAGAAGAAGTAACACATACAAGCAATTAAAAAGAAGTGAAAACAATGCAATAAATGAAAAGGGAAGAATTTGAACTATGATATATGCTATACTACATGCATGAAATATTTAAATGATTATGGTTAAATCCTAGCTAGCAAGTAAATGGTTATGCGATTTGATTGAGTTATATGGTTAATATGCATATGGTAGGATAGGATGTGGATGGCGCATTTGAAAAAGTGAAAGTTGCTAATGCTTATGCGGTTTGTTGAGTTATATGGAACGTGGTTGATTTATGTTATGGCATAAGTTAAGAATATGATATGGTCGCGCTATTGGTTTTTAATGGGTGATGGTTTCAATACATGGTTTGATTAATTGTGTTAATGGAAAGATTGTTGGCATGTACTAAGGATTTAATGGACTGTGAATGGAGGCGATGTGCATTTATTGCGTGTCACCCTTACTCCTTCATTGTCCACCACCCTAATCGAGCTATTGTTCAACTTTGTTGTTGTGGTTATGCTTCGACTTCCTAGTAGAGAGGAACCACTTGACCAACTCACATTTAAAGTTCTTGGATTACATGTATATCATTTTTTTGTCCATCCATGAGTCTTCTATGTTATGAAATGGATATTGGCTCAAATTTATGGGTTGTGCTTTCTTTAAGTACTACAACTGTGTGAAACTGTGATTTTTCCAGAGTGAATTGTTGGTGGATTTATCTGTGATAATGTCTGAAGTTAAAATGTATGGGGTCGTTCTGAGTATTAGCATCCATAAAGGCTCTCTGCCACCCTTGTTGGTTTGGTTGGAGGGTTTTGTTTGGTCTTGAATGGCTAGTTGTCTTCACGCTCTTCGTATCACTATATCCAGTCTTTGGCTTTTTTAGAGTTTAATGGGTTGGAAGCATTTTTGTGTCACTGTGCATTGTCCATTTGGGAATTGGGTTGTTGTCATTGTTATATGGTCACACAGTGGTTTATATTGCTTCTTCTCGGCCCTGTTTTCACCTCATCATTATAGTTTTTTGACTGGAGAGCCAAGAGGGTTATACCCCACGTATGTTAAGTATCATAACCCGGTCGAAGTGGAGCCTTACTCCTCTGCTCATAGCTCTCTTTTCATGGGATTCATCACCCTGGCCACAAAGTAAATTGTGGTATCCTCTATGTTTACACAGTTGGTCTCAGAGGTTTACACCGTTGGTCTTGGAGGTTTTCACCATTGAAAAGATTCGACTCTATTGGTCCATAGAACAAACCCTTGAGTCCTCAAACCTAAGGCTTGATAGAGAAGACAGTTGTGGCCTGTCAGGTTTACTATTGGTTGTTATGGATTGGTGTAGAATTGATTACTGGCTCGCCCCTTGGATTATATGACAGTGGTGTTGGTTTTGGAATCTAGTCACAACAATTTTTTTATTGGATAGATAAGCCCAACATGGTTAATTAGAATGAATTGTTAAATAAAATACACAATTTTTGCCTCCTTGTGTTTATTGAATGGATAATATAGCATTGTTTTTGTGCTTAATACATTGGTACGAGTGGCGCTCCTATAGCATGACTCAATGTTTACTGTAACTATGTGTTTTTAATGGCTAGATGATTATTGAAATCGGGGTGATTCTGGCATTTCCACCCACTATTTACGTTATGGTTATTTGATTGTGTCATTGATAATGGGCACAAGTTTTACACAATACGATTTGCTATAGTTTGATTGATTTTAGCAAGTCTGTTGCTATCGCCTTGTGTTGGATTGATAACTTGGCATGATAGGTTGGGTTAAGGAGACTGTGACTGTGTGTTTAAAATTGACAAATGAGGACGTTACAGTGATGGTGATTATTGCATGATTTTCCACTATGTTGTTATCGATATTAATTGATTGCGCCATCAGGAAGGGTCAAGGGTTTCTGAACAATGGCTTGTTGTAATTTGATCGATTGTATTGTAAAGTCAGGCTTGTTGTTGATGTCTTGTTATATTGGATGAATAGCCCACCATTTTGATTATTTAAGTCGAAGGAAATTGGACTTGTACAGTCACATGATTACACTTGCATTGATTGAATTGTTTTTTTTTCGACAACATAGCATGAGTTGGAGTAATAGTGGTTGTTTGTCTGTTTAAATGGCGAGTCAGGGTTTTGGAAATTTTAATATGAATTATTGGGTTTACTGTCCATTATGTATGTTTAAAGAATGTCATGAATTTTAACACTGACAGGCACGAGTGCAGTGATAGTCTGACTTCATTGCATTTTTTTGAAACACGACTTTTAAGTTGTATTTGATGATTGAAGTAAGGTGTGGGAAGTGGTTGATTTTGATGATGAGCAGAGTGGAACTGGTTACTGGTTATACATTTGAGAATTGTTATAAGATGTTAATTGGATAAATAAGAGTAACAGACCTCCCCTACAGACCGTTGTGGAACACAGACTACCTTGTTTGATGGCATTGTATTAAATACTTAATTACAGTAAGTAAGTTGATGCACAAAATTGTTTGAACTTTACACAGTAATTTTTTTGGGTCTCACTGGTCAATTGGTTGAGGTGGTTCCTTTTATAGAATGGTTTATGGATCACTTGATTAATTTTATGAAAAGTAATCACTCTTTTTCCCTACCATTATTTCACTTTCTGCTAATTACAACCCCCTCGCCTTCCCACATTCATTTTTCACTCCCTATTCTAAAATTGATTACAGTCAAGAAAATTTATGTGTTGAAGCAGTTGGAAGTAGCGGTGTCTTGGTTGGATTACAGTGATTTTTTCTTTGATTTTTATTGCAGTTGATTGTTTGTTGTCTTTGAGAAGTAACTGTGTTATTTTCCCCCTCATTATATCATGTTTCGCTCAATACAAACCCCTCGCATATCCCAGAACCTTTGTTCACCCCCTATTCATTGAAAAACAGTTTAACAGTTTGTATGAATTGGATTTCATGATTCTGATACATTGTTGAGCCAAAATCTATTTCATAATTTTAAATATTTTTCATGTATGGTTATTTAAAAGACTATTTTCTAATCAATCATGCATGCAGGAATGAGTTTTTTCAGCTGAGGTAGCCATGGCAGAGGCAACAGAGGGAGAGGCAATTGGAATAGAGGCCCAAGAAGGCCAAGGTTATCCATACATTTTGACGTTGACTCACAAGAGTTAGGCCAGTTGTTTCAGGCCAGATTTTTCAATTGGATTGGGCAAGGAGTGGTCCAACCTAGGCTTGAAAGGCCTCCCTTCCAAGTCTCGCAAGCCCCCAGTATTCTTGTGCCTCCTCATGTCTCATTGCAACCTGAGGTTCCCTAAAATGATGGATGGCAAGAGATTGTCCACCCGACAGTTTCCCAACATCGTGGCTGGCCCAATTTGTTTTTGCCTACTCCTTCGCATAACAACCAGATTTTCCAAGCTGACCTTGACAAAGGAAAAGCCACTACTTCCCCTTCCTCGCCCTTCAATGGCTCTAATAAATCCATGTCTTCCTGGATGCATTTGAGGGACGATTGTTCTCACGTGATCAGTGAGATTAGGCCTAAGGGCTCAGCGTAGCCAAAGGAAAATTCAGGAAAATCAAAGGGTGACAACAACAATAAAGGAAAGATTGCATCATGGAGTGGGAAATATGGGTTTTTAGTTTTTTTATTTTATTTATTGTTGATGACAGTTGACTTCAAGAATCTTTGGACAACATGTTTTATTTTTGGATATATGAGTAGTATTTTTTGAAAATAATTTCAAATCTCATGAGCTAAATTGTCAAATGTGAATATGAGGATGGGAGTCACAAAGAGGTGTGTTTTTATTAACTAAATAGTTATGTTATGATTTTTATGAGCTAATGGGAGTCACAAGGGGTCCCACCTACTAGTTATTATTTAATTATAACCCTTATTATGATTATTACTTTTCCCCTTAACTAAAAGTTGGTTGAGTATTTTAATTAACTTAACTAATGAGTTGGTTCAACTACTTCAACCAATTCTAATTTGTTTAAAAGAAAAAGGAAAGGGAGGAACAAGAGGAGGATAGAAGCAGAAGCACACTAAGGTTTTCTCTTTGAGTTTATGTTGAGATAGTTCAGTTTTCATTCATTCATTCATTCATTTATTCATCACAAGCCTAATTCTATTTTATGATAGTAGGGTCTTATTGTAGACAACAATATTCAGGGATGAATTACATCATTCAGACACTTGTTTTTCAGAGGTGTTGATCTATCTTTGATAGTCTGTGTAGACTTGTCTATTTTTTAATTATTTTTCATGTCTGACAAAGGCTATTGTGCAGAGTCGAGTGGGCAGCAATATGTGGCAAGTTGATCCAGCTTTTAGAGTTCAGTTTTGGTTTTCTGTCAGAGGTCCTTACGTATGTTCCATCGGGGGTGTCTAAGCTTGACTTTGGTCCAAAATTTCTGAATGAGATTTTGTAAAGAAAATGACTCTTTGGTGAATTGGAATGAAATAAAGGATTGCTTTATGTCTCATATGTCTTGATTGTCATCTTGGTTTCTTTACTTCTGTCTTTACATTTATTTCAACAACTGTTATATTTAGAAAATTGCATAAAAAGTAAATTTCTAGCAAGCTTTTTGTTGATAAAAGACTAACCTAAGAACTGGTAATTAATTCTTGTGAGTTAGGATGTTATTTTTGTTGGCTATAAACATAGGGTGAGATTCTCGTCTATTTTTCTTTAGCCAAGAAGAATCTGAAAATGCTTGAGTGAGATCATTTCATATATTTTCCTCAACAGTATGATATAATGGAAGGGATTAAATAGTGGGTGAAGTTTTTTTTTTTTTTGTAAATAAAAGTAGTATTATATTAGGAGCTTCCAAAAAAACCAGGTCAACATTGCCAAGTCATACAGGCCGCAGTTACTGGACTGCCCCATCACGGAGGAAACCAGTCCAGCCGGCCCATTAGAGTTGGGCTATTAAGCCATAAACAAAATATAAAGAGCATAACTTTTCTGATGCATTCCTATAGTCCCTAGACATTGAGACACCTGGAAACTAAGTAAAGTATGACTAGACACCTGGCTGGTAGGTCGGCCATGTGGCTGGAAGATCCACGGGTTCATGCTCAGAGTGCCCAGTCTCGTCTTGCTCCTG
>ML780888.1:434223-454915 GCA_009831015.1 Picea engelmannii | reverse complement strand
GGTATTTACAGGTAATGGACTTGAGCACAAAATATACCATTTACCCGGTAGCATCAATATAGTCATCTAGACTATTTCATGACTAGATCATGAGCATCACCATCATCATCAACTGCATCATCTCTTGAAACCATACTTCATCTAAGTAGTTAGATATGATGCTAAATAAGCCATTCTCACCATGGAGTGATACAAGAGGAGTAAAAGGTTCTGAACTGTTTTCCGTCTAGAAAATCTCTGTTCATCATTCATCTGAATGATCATCATCTCCAATAATCTACTGATAGTCTTCAAGGCAATTGGAACAAGAATAGAACACAATTGTGTCTATTCATAGTAGTACACAACTACAATCCAGTGGTTAACTACCACATAAAGTAACACACAAGTACTTGATCAACAACGTATAGTTGCGAACAGTGAAACATATTCACCACAGTAGTCCTCATCTATTGTCATATAGTCTTCATAACAAACATCTGAGAGCATCCTGCATAGAAACAATGTTATGATAGAAACTGTATCATCTAGGCCAAACTTTCACTCACATCTGTGAGATATGAAAGAATGTCTGCCACCACAGTAGTCTTCATCTGCATAGAAACAATGTTATGGTAAAAACTGAATCAACTGGGCCAATCTTTCACTCGTGTCTATGAGATCTGAAAGAGTGATTGCCCTCAGTATAGAATATCAACAATAATCATCTGGGCCAATCTTTCACTCACATCTGTGAGGTCTGAAAGAATGTCTTCCCTCAATATAGAATATCAATAATGGGCTATCTGCCCCATTCTTCTCAACCAAGGAAGAAGGATTGTTTCTGATTTCTGAACCTAGACCATTTTCCACCTTGGGCCATTCTTCTGACACTAAACAAAGTGTAACCTGGAGAGAATGAGTCTGCCCTCGAGAAATGTTTGGACCATTCCTTACCCTGGGCCATTCCTCCGACACTAAACAAAGTGTAACCTAGAGGGAATGAGTCTTCCCTAAGGAATGATTGTCCTAGACTATTCCCCACCCTGGGCCATTCTTCTGACACTAAACAAAGTGTAACCTGGAGAGAATGAGTCTACCCTTGAGGAATAATTGTCCCTAATTGTTGAGCCTAGACTACTCCCCACCCTAGGTCATTCTTCCGACACTAAACAAAGTGTAACCTAGAGAGACTGAGCCTTCCCTCGAGGAATAACTGTCCGGACCATTCCTCCCCCTGGGCCATTCCTACAACACTAAACAAATTGTAACCTGGAGAGAATGAGTCTTCCCTCGAGGAATGTATGTCCTGCATCAACCTCCAAAATGGACGATTCTTCGAAACTTCTCACAACTGTGAACTTCAAAAGAATGACTACCTGGCGCGGCGGACCATTCTACTTGACCACTACTCAGAGTGACTGCCAAGAAGAATGATTGTCCTAGAACACTCCCCATAATGGGAATTCGTTGTCTATGATACATCAGCAATCAGTCTTCCTCCCATGTTGACTACAATGGGAATTCACTGTCCATCAGAAATCTCAATCCACTTTCCGAACAGGAAAGCATCTGTCCAATCTGGACTATTTTTCAATTACAAAGATAAATAATATTTTCAATGCTCCCTCCTAACTGGAGAGTTATTTTAATTAAAAAAATAAATGTTTGCATACCTTCTTCTAGTTTGGAGAGTCTTCCCTTCCAGCTAAGAGAGTCATTTCCACGAGCTCTAGCTTAAGTATGCAAGTTCTTTCATCTTGAATAGAGGCTTCACCAAAATGTATGCTTATCTTCTCATCTGTGGAGATATGTATTTCATAAATCATTTTCTCCTTTTTGGACTTCATTATGGATAGTGTAATGTTTGTATTGTAGTCTGGAACACTGTGAAGGCTTCATGTAGATCTAAACAATAGAGTATAGTTGGAGAACTAGAACATATCCATGTGGCACTTCTTCTGTCATCATGAGATCTGATCTTCTGAGTAGTCATCTTGATGTTATAGGAAATATTCACCATGCTTCTGCTGTGCACTGGAGGTTCTCTGCCAAGTTGTCATCTTCTTATCTACATACAGGAGTATCTTTCTGGTATGCCTCAAAGTTTTGAGATTTCTCTTCATATGCTCTTTATTTAATTTCTCTAGAGAACATTCTTTGCATTCATCTGATGTAGAATTCTGACTCATGGATGTTGCGGATAATATAATGACTTATATAGAGATAAGTCTGGTGTACTGGAACAATCAATCATCATAGTCTTCTCCCTCCATCTGAGAGAATCTCTAGTTCTAGATCTCATAATGTTTTCATTCATAAGTCTTCCGTACACTGTTCTTCATCACGAATTTCGGTTCTTCTGCTTGATTTCTTTTAGTGAGTTCATATTAGGCTGGTAATCTTGTGATTCTTGATACAATGACTGGTTGTTCTGATTATTATTTCTTTCTTGGAATCCTTATGTTCCTCTTCATGTTTTTCTTTTACTTTTGGGTCCATGGAGTTTCTTATAGATTCCATGTTCTAGAGATTCCACTTCTTCCTTTCATCATAGGATCACGAATTTGGATGGACAACCAGGAATGCTTTAAGGATTCTCTTTGAAGAGGTCTTCTTCTGCGGTTGAGCTGAACACATACTGTCTTTTCATGGCTTCTACCATGGATATATACATTTCATCATCTTCAATGGATCATAGGATTAGCTCCCTCCTAACCCTTGCTTTATGTAAGAGTGCATATAATCGGCTCCCTCCATCTGATAGAGTCCATGCTTCCATTTGTATCCTTATTGTCTTCTACAATATATGATAGAGTCCACACTTCCATCTGCATCCTTATTATCTTCTGCAATATATGATTGGTTCTCTTGTCTAACATAGTCCACGCTTCCGTCTTGTTGTCTTCTACAGAATGGCATAAGTCTTTTTCTAGTTTCCTCTCGATTGTTGACTTCTTTATGTCTTTGCTTTTTCCAAGTCTCTTCAAGATTGATTCTTATTTCGGTCTTATCTTGTAATGTCTTTCAGATGATATATTTCATTCTTTCATTTGTAATATCTAATGATAACTCTTTTCATCTTGTTTGTTCTTTCATAGGCATAGTTCTTCTTGGAACACATTATCTTCCAAGAGTAAGATATACGAGATATGTACAGAGACGATGCAAGCAAGATATGTACAAGAAATAAGAAGAGTGTTGTTACCTTTTAGTAGAAGAAGTCTCTTCCATCATGCTTAGTCTTCTTTGTAGGTTCCTTTTCTTCGGAAATCGATGCTTCGTGTTTCTCCTTCCTTTTCTTTAGCTCGGGACACTGATTCCTGTAGTGACCATACTTCTGACAGTTGAAGCACTGTATTTCTGAAATGTGTTTTCTTTGTTTTGGCTTCCTTCTTGAATCGAACTTTATTTTGTCTCTGAAGTTCTTGAATCTTGTTGTGAAGGCTTGATCATCGTACTTCTTTTGAGTTTTATCTTTTTCATTGATCCTTGATTCTTTTTGAGCACAACAAGTCCAAAGTTCTTCAAATGTCGGGTACTCCTTCCTTGTGTTCATGCTTGCAGCAAATGCATCCCATGTCTTGGGAAGACCACTGAGTACTATGTTCACCAATTCCTTTTCTGAAGTGATCTCTTCAATAGCTTGTAGTTGATCTCTTAACTGGGATATCCTTACAAAGTATGATGTTATGCTGTCGTCGTCATTCATCTTCATGTCATGGAGCTCATTCTTCAGACTCGTAACTTGTCCAATGTTTCTGACTGAGAAGAGATTTGTTAGGGCATCATACATCTTCTTCGATGAGTCAAGATGGGAGATGTAGGGTATCAAGTGGTCTTTTATGGAATCCACTATGATACTCATGGCATTTATGTCAACGTCTTTGAACTTCTCCATAGCTGCAACATTATGCGGTTCCTTCTCTTCTCCTTCTATAAACTCTGCCTTCACGATCTTTCCTTTCACAATATCCAGCACTTTATTTTTTGCAAGGATGAGGTCAATCCTTGTCTTCCATGCTCTGAAGTTAGAGGCTCCACTTAGCTTGTTATCATACTTCATGGAGTTCGTCACGGCTTGCTTGACTTGGTCAAACCCTAGATTTGACCAGAAATCCAAACTTCACGTCTTGGCCTTCTGAGAGTACCGGGAGATGTGTTGGCTTAGGGCGCACTGATCTATCTGGATATTGGGTCAATCCATTCACTTAAGGTGCCTCAACAAGAGGTTTAGGGTTTCTGCAACTGCTTCTACCAGTAACCCTAGCTACAGTGTTTTTGGAAGCTACTCCTGCTAGTAACCCTAGCGACAGTTTTTCAATCAGCTCAATATCTAGCGACTATGTTTCCTTCTATCATTTTAGGCTAACTGAAGGGGTTTGGGTCCATAACCTATTAGAATATAGAATATGGTGTGCTCGTTTTACCATTGACGATATCCTCGTCACCCAATCACAGGCCAAAGCCTCCCTCCGAGCACCTTAACCTTGACTAAGAATTCCTATGGAAGCAAACCCTAGGCTAGATAGCCAAACAAAGAGTAGCGCATCAATCCCCAAGGATAACGCATCACAAAATATGATCATATAGTCCCAAACCCTAGCCAAGAGATATTCAAGCCAAAACTGAGAACTTGTTGCTGCTACAGCTGCACCAGCTCTTCCTCCAAACCTACGCACCAAAACTGCAACTACAGTGCACACCAAACTACAGAACTGCAATTCTGAGATGCTGCAAATGAGAACTGGCACCCTGTATTTATAGTAATCCTGCTAGTTTTGTTGGGGCCGACTTCTCCTTTTGGGTATGTGTCTGTTCAGTATATTATTATTATTATTATTATTTATGGCCGACTTCTTCTCTTGGAGGCTAATAGCCTAATATAAATTATCTTCTTGAGCTGACAAGGCTTCTAGGGTTATTATCCAACTCATTAGTGTTTCTATTGCTTCCCGGAGTCTTCTATTCTCGTCAGGTTCACACGTGGGGGTAAATACCTCCCGCAACTACCATAATATTAACAACATCAAAGTATGATATCACCAAACATCAGTGGCATTCGTCTATTCCTCGATGCCAAACTACAAAGTGTGGTTATTCCCCTTGATTTACAGAGTGAATATGCTCTTATATAAGATCCCTAAACTATGGATGAAGTTGGTCTCATTTGTTCTTTAGGAACAGGAAGACAAGAATAGTTAAACAACCATTAAATTGAATTAACTTCAATTCTTCCCAACAACTAGTGCAAACTAAGTAAAAATATCATATCAAGGTTGATCTCATTGCTATTCATATGATCTTCAGATCTGAACTACATTTTTTTGAGCATCTTGAAAAACGACCCACACCATAAATATGGGCAAACCCAGATTGGGAAAACTTCGATATCTCTCCAACCATGCCAAATTTCAGGAATCTACCCAAAGGAGACCTAATTGAGACTATCCTACACAAAACCCATGTTCTATATTTCTCAGATTCTTCTTCGTTTTCCAGAAAATCTCCCCAGAAGTTGATTGTTGCTATTTCAATAAAAATTTTACTAGAAAACCCTTAATCACAGCTGGAGACCGCCACGTGTGACCTGAGTGTAAACAAAGGCACACACACCATGTTTTGGTTTAGTTCTTCAAAACTCATGTGATCATCTTCCACCTAGGTGCGCGCACATATGTTAACCTTCAAACTTGGGTACCGGAACAACGAGAGGTACAGGAATATAACTAGTATTCCTCATTAGTAAAAAAATTCTTAAAAACCTCTATTAATTGATGAAAAACTTAGGAGTAATGAAAAAATAAACAACTATACCTCATAATACTTGTCATAGTATTTTTAGGCTCGAAATAAATAAAAAAAAAATGGATGATATCAGGGCTAGGTTTAGATGCAAAACAGAGTATAAGTGGAAAAATAAGTGTCTGGATGATGGAAAAATAGGGGTTCAACAATATATACCTCGTAATCCTTATTGGAACACATATCATGTAGATAATGATGATGATGTGGAAAAAAGACAAAATAATGAGGTTCATAGTGAAGGTTTGAAGGTTAAAAGGTATAAAAAAGTGATAAAAAAAATGTCAAATTAGAGACCCAACAATCCAAATGAATATGACTTTCAATATTGGATGTGGCTTTATAGTAGGATTGAGAATAGGTTTACTTCTTGGTATACCAAATGTATCTCATTAAGTGTAGGGTTAACATTGGTAAAAGCAGTTAGGAAAGAATAATTCAATTAATCAAGCCTTAGAGTTTTATTGCAAGGCCGCGAGAATGAAAGAAACCCAACAATGATCTTTCATAATGTTCCTTAGATCAGTGGAAAGGAAACAAAGTTCTATACTATAAATGATTACTTGTTCAGTAAGTTGACTTTCAGGATGGATTTAAGTGTCTTGATTTTCACTTAAATCCAAACGAATACGACTTTCAAGATTGGATGTGGCTTTACAGTGGGATTGAGAATAGGTTTACTTCTTAGTATACCAAATGGTTTTCATTGGGTGGAGGGTTAACATTCGTAAAAGTAGTTCTATAAGCTATCCAGGTTTACTAGCAATCTCTTTTTTATATCCCCAAGGGCATTTTGTAGACGATTAAGTAGGAAATATTTAGCTTCTTATGGACTAGTAAACATGAAAAGGAGAAATTCACTTTGGTTAGATGGGAGAGACTTGCAAGACCAAATAAGGAAAGGGAGTGGGGCCTCAAGAATATATTCCATATTTCCAAGGCACTTGCAACTGAAAGATTATGAAAGGTTATTGCAAGATCTACACTGTGCAGGGATGTCCTTGTACAAAATACATCTATCCTTTGTCAATGATAGACTAGATAAGGAGCCTTAGAAAAAATAATATCAATTCCTCTATTGTTTAGAAATCCTAGGTCCAAGATGATGGGATATTTAATTACCTTTCTAATTCATAGCAAGGAAAGTAACGAGTCTGTACATTAAATGTGTCAACCTAAGGTTCTAGTTTTACTTACAAGTTATCGTGCACTGTATTTTCAGGTTACAAATATTTCTTTCACTAGTTTTTTTAGGGTGTACTTGTAGTTTCAACAATTACTTCTACAAGAAATAGTATTAACGGTTCCATAGGTTTTGGAAAGGCTCTAAAATTTATACTTTATCACAAATGATAATCACACTTGCAAGAAATAAATTGACTTCGGGTAAATTGTAGGAAAATGAAGTTCACATTTTCTTTAAAAGTAAATCTACACATATACTTAGAAAAAATATTCACTCTTGTTGGAATTGAAATTCACTCTTGCTGGAATTGAAATTTACACTTGTTGAAATTGAAATTCACACTTAATGCTGAAAATAAATTCATACTTGTTGAAAATGAAATTACATAAAGTAAATCCAGCATTGCTAATGTGACCATTGTATATATTTTAGAGTACTAAACGTAATTATTGAATTAAGAACAATCCTTCAAAATATCTTTTTGAGACGAATGTAATGAACATAACTTGCAAATATGATTTATAAATGAGATATAATTCTACTAAAATAAATAAATCTGAAATATGATTCTACTTGAAATGATAAATCTGATTTATAAATGAATTACAATTCTACAGAAATAAATATAACTTCTCGAGAAACTACAATCTACAGGAATAAAACTAAAAGTAATCTAGAATATAATCATATAGGAATGTAATAAAAAATAAATATAATCTAGCAAATAAATGAAATCCTACATAAATAAGTAATTGTGAAAATAAATGAAATCACAAAATAAAATAAAAAATGAAAAGCTACCTAAACTACACCACACTCTATTTTATTGGAGTGGTCCCTACCTCCATAGAACAGAGTATCAAATATTAACCTACATCATTTTTAAAAATATACAAAATAAATAATAATAAAACTAATACTTATATTAGAGAATAATTCTTACAATCCAAGATAAGAAAGAGATGGAGAGAGAGGCCTCCTCTCTTCTTGAGAATCTCTTTTATGCATGAGTTTTCTCTAAAACAAAAACAAAAAAAAATGTATGAATATAGATATTCCTGAGATTTAATGAATCTTGGGTGTTTACAACCATTTTACAACTTTATATAATATAAAAAATGATTTCCAGTATTCTTACCAAATCTCAGTGGATTTTGGAATGCCTTTGATTGTCAAATTCGTATTAAGCTACATGGGTTATAACAACTTACCCAAAATATGTGAAAAATAATTATTAATGGTGTTGGGCTCCCTAGATCCATGGCATATATATGGGATATCTATAAATTTGTAATAAAAATTAGTGTGCACAAGTGTGGACATAGAAATATGCCCTCCAATAATTAAAACCATGAAATATATGTTTTATTATCTTCCCCAAGTGACTCTTGGATTACTGAGAGGAGGGGTGAATCGGTAATAGAGAAATTTAATCATTTTTAACCATATAATCCAAGTGTTATATCAATGTAGCATTATCATCCAATAATTGTAGAGTAAATAAGCAATGAACAAATGAACAATCATACACAGTACACTAGTGTTTTACATGGAAACCCAAAATGGGAGAAAACCACAGAATGTTTTTTCTTATATGTCTTGAAGAATTATATTCATTGGAAGCACCAACTTCCTTTGTTTTCCAGCTGCAACTGGAAGGAGGCTCCAACCCCCTTGTTTCTCAAGCTACAACCTGAGGGAATATCCAACTCCCCTATTCGTTGGCTACAACCAGAAGGAGGCTACAACCGCCTATGTTCTTTGGCTACAACCGGAAGGTGGCTACAACCACCTGCAGGGATGATTTTAAGCATAAAAATTTATTTTAAAATGTAGAAACCTTGGCGAATCTTACTAATCCTTCATATGCCAACTATAAAATGCTTGGCGATATTTTTGTAAAATTATTCAAATGTCTAAGGATTTTATATAGTTTGTATAAAATATTGGCAATTTTTAATGTAAAATAATTTTATCCTTTAGAATTTGGGCGAATCATTTTTAGAATAGTGAATCTTATTTTTGGAAAAATGATGGAAAATTAGCCCATGAGCGAAATTTAGCCCCTAAAATCATCCCTGACTGGTCCATCTGTCATTTCCCCGTCCAACCACCCTGAAGTAGAAGTAGAATGATCGAACCATTGTCACACTATAACTATGAGATATAATGTTGTAAACATGTACCAATAAACTTGAACCATGCATCCACCATGCATCAACCTGTACCTCAACCTGTAATCAACATGTACCATAAACAAGTGCATCAACCATGCACCAACCTGTACCAAACAACCTGTAATCAAATTGTACCATAAACAAGTGAATCCAACCATGTACCAAGTATGTACCAATCATGTGTCAACTACTCATCAACTATGACTCATCAATATATACCAACATCATCAACTATACACCTCATGTATGTGTCAACTCATCAACTACTTGTCTCAACCATGTACCTAACATGTACCTTAACCAAAATCCCTCATCAATTTCATCATCTGAATATGATTTGTAACTCTGTAATATACCTGGTGTATATGATCACATACCTGAAAACCTTCCTTAACTTTCACAACAAGATACTAGCATTTTCATCAAACTTCTCTTTAGTCTCACATGACTAGTTTGGGATTAGTCAACAACCCTAACTTGAAAAATTCATAACTATGTACCTGTAATGAATAAAGATCTGAAAATAATACACAATGTTACTCCGTTTGTTTTATTCAATTCTTCCAAGTGTCACTACTTGGAACCTCTCAAAAAATGAGTTATAGAAAAAATGGCATACCTTGTTGAATTTTGGCTTATTCTAGAAAGCGACCTTGTAGAGCATGCCCCGCACAGAATATTTCTTTAATAGATATGAAAATGTTACACTAAATACTAAAGATTGTACTCTAACCAAAAAATTTGGTATTACTAAATTTGGATCTATTATAAATAATTTATGATGTTTTTACTCGAAACACCTGTTTTAGACTAGTTTTGGGACTAGCCACAAACTCTATTTTCCACGGAGTGTAACTCAAAAAATACAACGACCCACAAGCTGAAATTGTTACCACATATACTTGGATATATTTCCTCAATGGCCTATCAATTTCACGGTCTGAATCATTCTAGAAAAAAAATTATTGTGAAAATGGTGAGATGACTTGTAAATAACATACCTTAGAAAGCATCATCAAAAGAATTTATCCTCCCTTGAATTCTGACCTTCTTTTCTTCACATTCCCTCTTAAATTCAGATTAGATATCCTTTGGTTACCTCAGTCACCTATATATATTCAATATTCTCAAGTGTGATATAAAATAAGAGAGCCTTGCCTCTTATTTATACTCTCCAAGTAGCTTCCATAAAAACATCTTCTAGGTCACTTTGCCCACTTTCCTTATTTTAGGGTTAACCCACTTCTAATTTCTCCAGTAAATTTATTATTTAAATAATTTATTTTGCATTCACTTTGAATTATAGTACACTCATCACTTCACTTTATTATTTACCTTCTAAAATATCTTAAACCACTTTGACTACTTTGACCTTTTGGGGCTTCTAGATGACATATGAGGGTTCTCCAACTTCGTAAGACCATAACTCTCAAACCTTGAGGAGTTATGTGACGTTCCACATACCACCAAAAATGGAATGATATGTACTATCCATATATAATAGTATTACCTACAAATATATCAAAACTCATACCATTATCCATCAAACAAACTTGGGTCCATTACTCAAACCTGGGTTCTCCAAATTTTCATGGCCATAACTCTCTAACCGTGAGGAGTTATGTGATGTTACACATACCAGTTGAAATGGAATGACATGTAATATCCATATATAATAGTATTACCTTCAAATATATTAAAATCCATACCATTATACATGAAACAACCTTGGGTCCATTACACAAACCTTTGTGCTACCGGAATTCGCTACCGGACTTTCTTCAAGGGTTGACATCAATGAAAATCAACCTTAATCAACAATCTCCCCCTTTGTAATTGATGGAAACACTCTGTTGCAATAATGAAATCATTTCATGCAATATTGAATTCATATCACTCATGCTCCCCCTAGAACCATGCCTCTGTCCTATACATCTCTGTTATCATTTCTCCCCCTGGAATCATACCTCTATCCTCTACATCTGATAAATATCTCCCCCTTTGTCATCAATGGCAAAGATATATTTCCATCTGGGGCTGCTCCCCCTAACTAAATTGTCCTCTTTATGGTGCTTCCTCGTGTACATCTAATACATATAAGATAAGCATTCAAAATAATTCATTTTGGAGTAGAAATAACTCTGAGTCTCTGGCGAAGATACTCAAAGACTTCCCATGGAATTGGTTTTGTAAAGATGGCTGCCACTTGTTCTTTTGTGCCCACATACTCAACTCTGATTTTCTTTTCTGCAACCTATTCCCGTAGAAAGTGATACTTGATTGGAATGTGCTTCGTCTTGGATTGCATCATCGGGTTCTTTGAGATACTGATGGTGTTTGTATTATCACAATAGATTAGAATGGACTCATCATACTCAACCTGTATATCTGTCAGAGTTTGTTTCATCCAAAGAACCTATGTACAGCATGTTGTTGTTGCAATATACTCTGCCTCGGTTGTAGATAGAGATACTAATGATTGTTTCTTGCTTAGACATGATACTAAACACTCACCCAAGTAGAACGTTGTTCCACTGGTGATTCGTCGGTCATCAATACAACTTACCAAATCTGCCTCTGTGTAGGCAATAAGAGATAGATCATTTCATTTTGGATACCATAATCCAAACTCTTTTGTTCCTTTGAGATATATGAAAATCCTCTTCACTGCTAACATATGTGATTCCTTTGGTGGTGCTTGAAATCGTGTCACCTGTTCAACTATCTGCATTACATATGGTCTGGATGTTGTCACATATAGTAGGCTACCAATCATTGACCTGTATTTTCTCTAATCTGTAGACTTTGAATCATCATCTTTGCTTAAATTACAACTAGTTTGCATGGGAGTGATAACTAGTTTGCAATCTTCCATTCCGAACCTCTTTATCATTTCTCTGATATACTTGGTTTGAGAAATAAAAATTCCTTGTTTGTTTTGACGTATCTGAAGTCCCAGAAAGAATGATAGTTCTCCAAGTAATGACATTTCAAATTCATTATGCATATCCTTTGCAAATTTATGGCTTAACCTGTCATCATCATTACCAAAAATAATATCATCAACATAAACTTTAATTAATAAAATACTATCTTGACTTACCTTGATGTAGAGGTTGTTGTCTGCAGTTCATTTTCTGAACACTACCTGTCGTATATATTTATCCAGTCTAGAGTACCATGCTCTAGGAGCTTGTTTTAGACCATACAAGGCCTTCTTTAATTTACACACATAATATGCGTTCTCTGACAGTTGAAATCCTTCTGGTTGTTCAATGTAGACTTCTTCTTCAAGTTCCCCATTCAGAAAAGATGATTTTACGTCCATCTAATACACTTTAATATTTTTGGAGCATGCATAAGATAAAATCAATTGGATTCCTTCCATTATGGCAACTGGGGAAAATGTCTCTTCAAAGTCAATTCCTTCGACCTATGCATATCTTTTACATACCAATCTAGCTTTGTTCCTTGTAACCTGTCCATATTCATTCAATTTATTCTTGTATACCCACTTTGTGCCGATCAAATTCTTATCCTTTGGTCTTGGAACCAATTCCCAAGTGTCATTTTTCTCTATTTGATCCAATTCTTCATCCATGTCCTCGTTCCAAAATTCATCCTTGCTGGCCTCTTCAAAATAGATTGGTTCAATCGTAGATGTGAGTGCTAGGTGCATTTTTTCTGGTGAACGTATTCTTCTTCTAGTCTCAACTCTTGCGTCTTTGTTTCCGATAATCTGATCTGAAGGATGATTCTTATATACTCATCTGTTAGGTGTTTTTGGAGTTACTTGTTGAACGTGCTCTCCTGTTTTTGTCGGATCCTCTTTATCTTCCCCTTCTTTTTCATCTTTTGTTTATTCTTCGTAAAGTTGTTCCATTGATTCATTTTCTTTTTCCTTTAATTCTTATCTACATGTTTCATCAATTGTTACGTTGATGCTTTCCACCACTTTGTTCAATATCAGGTTGTAACACTTGTATTCTTTTCTTGTACTTGGGTAACCAAAAAGTACTCATTTGTTCACACGAGAGTCAAACTTTCTCATTTTGTCATCTTCTCTTTTGATGTAGCATTTGCTTCCAAAAAATTTGAAGTTCTTTACATTTTTTGGTTTTCCTTTCCATAGCTCGTAAGGAGTTTTGTCAGTGTTGTTTCTGATCATTACTCTATTTTGAATGTGAATTGTTGTATGCACTGCATGTGTCCAAAAAATATCTGTCAATTTAAAATCCATTAGCATTGTTCGATCCATTTCCTGTACTGTCATGTTCTTTCTTTCAACAACTCCATTATGTTGAGGTGACATAGCAACGAAGATTTGTATTTTTATTCCATGACTACTGCAGTAGTCCATAAATTCCTTTGAAGTGAACTCTCCTCCATTATCAGATCTCAAGCATTTGATTTTTGAATCCATTTCATTTTCAACCATTTCTTGGTAGATCTTGAAGTTTTCAAAAGCTTATGACTTATTCTTGAGAAAACAAACTGCGGTCATTCTTGTATAATCATCAAATAATAACATAAAGTATTTGTCACATTTTAATCCCTTTGTTGTATGAATTTCAAAATTGTTTTTGTTCCTGTTGTTAGCTCTGCAATTCACAGCTTTATGTCCAAAATTATTACATGCATAACGTAAACCAAAAAAGATAGTTTGATACTTGGGAGTTGAAAATATTCTAAAATGACGTACTCTTATGAATTCTTCTTCTTCCTGAGGCCTATCTGTCGGATTTTTATTCTGAAATATGAATCTTCTCGATGGAGGAGTGTCCCTGTAATCGTCCTTGTAGATCTTCATATCCCCCTTGATTGTTTCTACAAAGATTTTTGGATATGTTTCTTTCTCTGTTGTTTTGGAGCTTGATCCTTTTTTTGTCTGATTGTATCCAAGTCTAGACTTGTCATGATGAAATTTTCAACTGTTGATAATTTCATCCAAAACTTTTGAGTTGTTCTGCATATTTTTCTTTTTAATATCCTTTCTTAATGTGACAATCTCTGCTTCCAAATTTACAATGATCTTGTCTTTTTCTTCTAGTTGTTCTTTGAGTGCTTCTTCAATTCTTTTATCTTCTTCTATTTGAACCTTCAAATTTGTGATCATTTGTTCTAGTTCTTGAGTGTCTTCTTTATTGTCTAGTTCTGCTTGTAGTTTCTTGTTTTTCTTCTTTTCTCTTCTGATAACTTCTATGGCACACATTAATTCCTCTCGGTAGTCAAATTCTACCTCTTCAATTTCTTCTTCAACTTCTTCATATTCTTCTTCGGAGTCTTCTTTATCAGAGTCTTCTACTTCCATGAATATAACTCTTTCTGTCTCACTGTCACTGACTTCATCTTCATCTGATGATGAGATGTCTTCTTTGGTGCATAAGTTTTTCTTGAAAAAATTCTTTATGGTTCTTTTTCCTTTATATGTTTGTTTGTCTTTTGAGTAACCTTCAACATTTTTATTTCTCTTATAAGGACATTTGTTAGCAAAATGACCAATACCATCACAATTAAAACAAATTAAAGGAAGCTTACCTCTATACCTACCGTCAGTTTCCTTGTTCAGTCTTTTGACAAAGTTGGCCACTTATTCATCATCTTCCGAGACGTCATTGTTGTTGCTATGTTCTTATTTTTGCCTTCCATTTTTCTTTGACTTTTTGGATTCTTTGAAGGCTGCTTCTTTTATATCTGGATTTTCCTGTTTCGTTCTCATTTCATATGCTGTGAAGATTCCATGTAATTCATCCATGCTTATTGAGTTTAGATATTATCTTTCTTCTAGTGTTGATATCTTAGAGTCAAATCTCATAGGAAGAGATCTTAGTACTTTTTGAACAATTACAGATTCTTTGATTTCTTCTCCCAGTCCTATGATTGCATTCACTGTTTCATCAACTCGTAAAAAGTAAGCTGCAATATTCTCATCTTCCTTCATCTTAAGTTGTTCGAACTGACCTCTGCAAGTTTGAAGCTTTGCTGCTTTGACTTTTGAATCTCCTTCATAAATATTTTGAAGTTTGTCCCAAATATCTTTAGCGGATTTACAATGTGCAACTTAGATGAATATCGTTTCCCTAAGACCATTTAGAAGTGCATTTTTGGATTTGGAATTATTTTGACTGAGTTTCACTACTTTGTCATTTGTTGGCGGAACTACTGGTGCTGTGTATCCATCTACAATCGATTGCCAAATTTCAAATCCTTGTGTCTGTATATATGTTTTCATCCTTATGCTCCAAAATGCATACTTCTATCCATTGAACTATGGTATTCCACTTTTATACAAGTTGTTTCTCTCCATTGTCTACCTTTCAATGGTTAAACTGATTTCTGAAGGAACCTACTCTGATACCAACTGTTGGATTAATGAGAGGGGGGGTGAATCAGTAATAGATCAATTTAATCATTTTTAACCATATAATCCAAGTGTTATATCAATGTAGCATTATCATACAATAATTGTAGAGTAAATAAGTAATGAAAAAATGAACAAATGAACAATCATACACATACACAGTACACTAGTGTTTTACGTGGAAACCCAAAGTGTGAGAAAACCACATAATGTTTTTTCTTATATGTCTTGAAGAATTACATTCATTGGAAGCACCAACTTCCTTTGTTTTCTAGCTTCTACTGGAAGGAGGCTCCAACCTGAGGGAATCTCCAACTCCCCTATTCTTTGGCTACAACCAGAAAGAGGCTACAACCCCCTATGTTCTCCAGCTACAACCGGAAGGTGGCTACAACCACTTTTCCTTGCCCCATCCAACCACCCTGAAGTAGAAGTAGAATGATAGAACCACTGTCACACTATCATTGTAAGATATACCATTGTAAACATGTACCAATAAACCTGAACCATGCATCAACCATGCATCAACCTGTACCTCAACATGTAATCAACATGTACTATAAACAAGTGCATCAACCATGCACCAACTTGTACCAAACAACCTGTAATCAACCTGTACCATAAACAAGTGCATAAAACCATGTACCAAGTATGTCCTAATCATGTGTCAACTACTCATCAACTATGACTTATCAATATGTACCAACATCATCAACTATACACCTCATGTATGTGCCAACTCATCAACTACTTGTCTCAACCATGTACCCAACATGTAGCTTAACCAAAATCTCTCATCAATTTCATCATTCAAATATGATTTGTAACTCTATAATAGACCTAGTTTATATGATCACATACCTGCAAACCTTCCTTAACTTTCACAACAAGAGGCTATCATTTTCATCAAACTTTTCTTTAGTCTCACATGACTAGTTTGGGATTAGTCAACAACCCTAAATTGAAATAATCATAACTATGTACTTGTAATGAATAAAGATCTGAAAATAGTACACAATGTTTTTCATTTTTTTTTATGCAATTCCTCCAAGTGTCACTACTTGGAACCTCTCAGAAAATGAGTTATAGCAAAAATGGCATATATTGTTGAATTTTTGGCTTATTCTAGAGAGCGACCTTGTAGAGCATGCCCCACACTGAATATTTGTTGAATGGATCTGAAAATGTTACACTGAATACTACAGAATGTAGTCTAACCAACACATTTTGTATTATTGAATTTGGATCTGTCATAAAGAAGTTATGATGTTTTTACCTGAAACACCTATTTTAGACTAGTTTCACAACTAGCCACAAACCCTGTTTTCCACAGAGTGTAACTCCAAATATACAACGACCCACAAAATGAAATTTTTACCACATATACTTGGATATGTTTCCTAAATTTCCTATCAATTTCACGATCTAAATCATTCTATAAAAATAGTTATTGTGAAAATGGCGAGATGACCTATAAATAACATACCTTAGAAAGCATCATCAAAAGAATTTGTCCTCCCTTGAATTCTGACCTTATTTTCTTCACCTTCCCTCTGAAATTAGGCTTAGATATCATTTGGTTACCTCATTCACCTATAGATATTTAATATTCTGAATTGTGATATAAAATGAGAGAGCCTTGCCTCTTATTTATACTCTCCAAGTAGCTTCCTTAAAAGCATGTTCTAGGTCACTTTGTCCACTTTCCTTATTTTAGGGTTAACCCACTTCTAATTTCTCAAATAAATTTATTATTTAAATAATTTATTTTTTATTCACTTTGAATTATAGTAAACTCATCACTTCACTTTATTATTTACCTTATCAAATCTCTTAAACCACTTTGACTACTTTGACCTTTTGGGGCTTCTAGATGACATATGAGGGTCCTCCAACTTCGTAAGGCCGTAACTCTCAAACCGTGAGGAGTCATGTGACGATCCACATACCACCAGAAACGACATGACATGTACTATCCATATAGAATAGAATTACCTGCAAATATATCAAAACTCATACCATTATCCATCAAACAAACTTGGGTCCATTACCCAAACCTGGGTTCTCCAATTTCTCATGGCCATAACTCTCTAACCGTGAGGAGTTATGTGACGTTTCACATACCACTTGAAATGGAATGACATGTACTATCCATATAGAATAGTATTACCTTAAAATATATTAAAAATAATATCATTATACATGAAACAACTTTGGGTCCATTACCCAAACCTTTGTGCTACTAGAATTCGCTACCGGACTTTCTTCAAGGGTTGACAACAATGACAATCAACCTTAATCAGTAGTGACTACATGATTGGTGGTGGAAAATTTCCTCATCCATAGCATGTTAAATCTGAAACACATGGATCTACAAAAATTTTGCACCATAAACACAAATTTCATCCAATTTGTAGTTTGCATACCCATAGTATAAGATATTGAATCAATATCCTATCACAACTTATCCACAAATAAGTCATTATTCAAAAGTAAATACAAAATACATATTTCTCCTAATGTTAACCAGCTTTTTAATTGAAATACTAAACAAATTAAATGGAAAACACCTTATGCCAAAATTATGGTTTTAAGCATCAAGATGAATAAATATGGGGTTATGGGTAAGTAAAAATATATATAAAGTATGACAAAAAGATGACAATTATGAGACTTGTCACAAGCTTTCCCACTAGTGGGGAAGTGGATAGCCTAGAATGTGGGTGATGGTAAGAGCATAGTATTGGAGTTGGACCCATGGATTGGTGGGTTAATTGATAACCTATTATTTATAGAGATTCAAGCTTCCCTAAAATTCCCTCAATATAATTACTTTAGCAAATGTTAAGGATGGGGTGGGCCTTTTTTTCTAAGGTGGTGGTGGATCTAAGTTTGAATTTTTGGGTATGTAGAACCTACAAGAAGAGGAGTGGGGAAATATTGTTCAAGAACTAATCGTTGGAAACATATGCTTGAGGGAGGAGGAAGACATACTAGTTTGATCAAGGAGACATATTTTTGGTTATTACATGGCGAAGCTTGGTTATGAAATGATGTTCTCTTTATAGTAAATCTAGAATTATATGTGTTGGTGGAAGAATGTATGGAGGATAGGGGATCCATTAAAGTGCATATTGTTTCTTTGGATGGCACTCTAAAATAAATTCCTGACTCAAGTGTTGGTTGGTTGTCATTTCTCACTTGAGGTGTGGGATATTGCAATCACTCTCACTAGAGGGGTTGAATATTGGAGAGGGGAATCCTTAAAAGAAAAATTTTAAAGTTAATGGGAGAACAAAAGTCTTGAAGAATTTGAGGCATTGCTACTACTAGGTGTTTGGTCCATTTGGAGAGCACAAAACAAGATGTTGTTTGAGGATGTGATGATCTCCCCTTTGTATGTCCTCTTCAAAATTAAATATTATTTCGATGGATTCAAAAAGGAGATCAAAGTCAAGGCCTTGAGATAAATTAGGTAGGTTTAAATGGATAAGTCCAATCCATGGGTATTTGAGTTTTTTCTAAGGTACTTGCAAAGGATATCCAAGGAAATGTGGAGTTGTTTTTGGAACCACGTATGAACTTTATAGTTGAACAGCTAGTTGATTTCTAGTTGTTGGATATAATTATAGAACTGGGAGATCTTGTTTTCTTATACATGTTTTGTTTGTATAGAGAGTTAGTAGTAGCTCCCTTTTTTACTTTTGGTGTCTTTCATGTTAGCTTTTATAGCTCGGGAGTTACTACGCATTTTTTGTCTTGAATGCGAAAGTGGCCTTGTATTTACACTACTAGGCACTTGACTTTGTAATGGGTTTTTATAAAGTTGTAATAAAGTGGTTCTTTTATTAAAGTGACTTTTTATAAAGTGTACCTTCCAATATTAAAGTGATTTTATTTCATAAAGTGCACTTATGTTATAAAGTGAATTTGTACTTTAATATTTTAAGTGATTTATTTTGGAGGGAATGAATCATGTCTCTTGATCATGTAAAGACAAGATTAGATCTTAGCCTTTGGATTTAGGGATGGGGAAGGTGAAAAGACACTTGGAAGGTGAAAGGTCACTTTCATATTATAAGAGAATGCCTAGGGTAGTGTGCAAGACAAGAGAGGAAGAGATTGAGAGATTTCCGAGAGAGCTTTGAGAATGAGAGGAAAGGGTAGAAAATTGGGTGCATTTCCCAAGAGAGCTTGGGAACATTTCCCAAGGAAAATTTATGTGTGAATGTGCTATAATTTATTGTTGTGTTGAAAGTTGTATTGTATGGATTCGTATAGTTCGTACAATAGGGATGAGGGCACGATTTTCAAGGTATTTTGTTGGCATGAAAATCGAGGTTGTTTTGAGCATTTCTTGATACAGAAGGGGTCGTACAACAGATTGAGGGCATGATTTTCGAGGTGTTCTTATGTAGGAGGGTCGTACAACAGTACAAATTTCTAGATGAAAATTTGGAGGGACTGTTGGGTGTTGTAAGAGGTATTCTCTTGCTGGAAAATGTAATCTTTCTAATGATATAACTTTTCTGAAGCTAATAAAATCTCTCTCTCTCTCTCTCTCTCTCTCTCTCTCTCTCTCTCTCTCTCTCTCTCTCTCTCTGGGTTTCCCCACATTGGCATTTTCCCTGGTTAGTTGCCTAAATTTCTGAGTTTTACATGGATGTGTGACTGGTGTTCATTGTTATTTTTTCAGCTGCAAAAGTTCTTAGAAATGTGTATTTTTGCTTATGATCATTTTTTAATCTCAGTTTATACATTTCAGAGTTCATTTAAGACAGTTATCTCTAGGTTGCTGAGTGTATGACTAAATTTTTATAAGTTGATTTTGTCATTAAATTTCTACATGGTATTAGAGCTTGGGCTCTGAGTTACAATGAGCAGTGTTATTTTTCGGCAAGATTTGAAGGGGGAAACTTGTTGTTTGTTTTCCATTGAATAGTTGACATGGAGATGGTTGTTTGCATTGGGTATGAGGACCGGTTAGATGGGATTTCCAACTATTTGCAATGGAAAGTCAGGATGTCAGCTATTCTTAGGGAGAACAAAATTTGGAGCTTTGTTAACACCATAGTTGTTTTTCCCATAGCATACCTATTGACGGGTGAAAATGACCGTCCATCAATTGGAAGAGCGATTCTGGTCTGGGGTTGTCTAAATAACCCAAGCTGTTTGGTGTAACTC
>ML780888.1:418217-434126 GCA_009831015.1 Picea engelmannii | reverse complement strand
ATGTACATATGCTCTAATGTGACTGTAATAGACGTATTTAAGCAAAAGATAGATAACTCTCATTTATATACATTATTTACAGGGTGCAAGTTTTAATCTAAACTCACTAAACTCAATGTAAAATGACTGTCTCGTAAAAGCAGATAAAGAAAGCACATAAAAATATTTTTGATTTTTCTTTTATAAGTCTTAAACTGATGTAAGAAAATTGTTATGAAACAGAAACGTATAGCTAGTCAAAAGACAAACTTTTCGTTCGAATTTCAATGATAAAACAAATAACAGAAAAATGAAATTAAACTAACTTGTTAATGAACTAATGATATGCATCCAAATATCTGTGCGATCAGAAAACATCTAACCACCTTGTCCAGGAGGAAAACCTTCACTGAACCTTAAGTCTGTTCTGAATAAATGCAGAACAATTATGTTGGTAATTAAATTTAAATAGCAGATAGAATAATACCAATAGTTATTGTGATCTTATAATTGCAAGAAATTGCATTCAAAAAAATCTGTTAGCAAACATCCTTGCATTTAATCTATCAACAGAAATTAAAGGAGAAACCCTATAATTGAAGCTGAATAGATGATCACAAAATTTATATTTGAAGCATTCTTTTATGGACAACATTTATAAAGGAATTATCCCAATAATATAATAAATGATGAAGACTAAAGCTATCAAAACTTATTATAATATCAAGATGAACATAAACTTAATGAAGACACCACCCACAAGAAGCTAAAGCTGAAATGTGTATTGTTGTTCCATTAAAGTCTGTTGATCAAAAGTACATATTTTGCCCCAGGCGAGGATGCCATCATTACAGAAATCACAAGTATTTAAAGAGTTTACAGAAGCTAAACATACTATCTTGTGGGATAAGATTAAATCTCAAAAATGATTTGTTAATTACAAAATAGGGGGCAATATAGCCACTCCATATCACATTGTATCTCTCAAAACTAAAAAAAAAACGTATTTTTGTTTACAAAAGATATGCCAAATGAGCTTAGAAATAGTCCACATCATGAGATCACCATCAGTTATTTGATATCCTGAAAGAAAAAATGAAAATAAAGGAGTTTAGATATTATTATGACCAATGGTTTCCACAAATTCGAATGAGAACAGATTGGCTACAGAATCTGCTGATTCTATAGCTAGTCTAATTTTAAACAACAGAAAACCAATTCAATCTATATTAATTAAGAAGAAATAAAAAAAATCACACAAATCTTTTACCTTTGAACTGAATGCTAAATTTGGCTCATACAACCTCAGAATTAATCACTTCTTTTATACTCTCAGCATTTTTTATAATGATATTTCCAGTTATCTTTAAATGTTTCCCTTGCCTTTGTGCACTAATCCTGACTCTGTGGTTCTCATTTGTTAACGAGTCAATCTGAGTAGTGAGGGTCTTGATCTTAGCTCGAAGGAGAGGGACGTCTATGTAATATTTGTTTACCCAATGTAGACACACTTCACACCATGGATTTGGAAGAGTTGGTTGAGGGAACCCATGGTTGTATGTCAAAACATTACCACTAACCACCGTGGGCTTTTGACTGAGTTTAAATCCTGAAAATCTTTCCTATGCTTCAGGCACGATGGTAGGTTATTTACACAGTCCAATTGTTGATTGTTTGGAAGGGTTTCCACTGGTGTATTTTGTGTTAAGATTAGGGCAGGCAAATTGATTCATGCACATGAATTTAAATAAGCTTGGGGTTGACATCTCGTTGCTCACACAAAGACTGATCGGGAATTTCCCTTTCACAAGGTTTTTTACACAAGAGATTCGACATGCCACTTGAGGAAATAAGAGGCTTCTCTATCATAGGTTTATCTAGCACTGTAGAAAGGTCTGTAACAAAATAAAATAAAATAAAACGCTTATCTTAACCGAAACAAAAATTCTGAGAAATTTACCTCCAAAGGTCGAGGCATATCTCTGAAACAATCCAGTTACTGGAGAAACTGTCTACGATGAAGGTAAAAGGGCTCATTTAGGTTTTGGGTTTTCAAGGGTTTGATCTAATTCATCATGGTTTACTCAGAAACTCTCCCGCAAAAACGTGTCTATGGCAGGTAAAAACGGGATTGAATAGACTGTAACAAGAGTGAATCAAAAACAATTGTGGGTTTAGATGGTAGTGGTAGGAGGTAAGCCTGAGCTAAAATGATGGAAACAAAACTAGGAACAACCAGGGAAACCATAACATAAGCAATGGGGTTTACATTCATAAAATTTTGGTGTTTTCAGTAATGAATTTTTAGAGTACAGAGCATGGCTCAAGACCCTAGCTCGTAATGAGAGGCCTTTTCATATCAACCTGCCAGCTAAAATGACGTACAGGGTATGATCCTGGTATGTTAAATTCCCACACTATGTGATGAGTGTGATCAAATTGCAAAGGTTAGGAATGGATGCATTTTACAAGCCAAAGCATATCGAAAATTTAAAATCAAAATCGACTTACCAAGAATTTTAAAAGAAACAAGCCTATAGTCAATGTCAATCGATTCTTGGTATACAAAGGCTCCAAAATATCAGCTTATAGTCCATGAGTAACTCAAAACAAATGTTTCCTTGATATATGATAAGCTTCAGAGAAAAACAACATTCATTAAAAGAGTTGTAAGCACAACGACCCTTCCAAAAAACAAGCCTTAGATACAATTGCAATACGATTATAAGTTTTAATGCTTCATTCATGCTTTCAGTCATGGATGAAGTATGAAAATGCAAAATAAAATAAATAGAAACAATCAAAACATATTTTTATAACCCACAAGTCACCTTCAAATAGAAATATTTACAGAAGGAGGTGTCGGTAGCTACAAGAATTGTCACTCATCACTTTACAAGGAAAAAATTATGTAGGGCTGCCAACAATGGCGACTTATTGGGAGAAGCAGTTATTTCTGCATCACCGACAAGTTCATGTTAGGACTGCTTAGAATGACTACAGGTCAAAAAACAGCTGAAGGACATCGAGCATCTCGACAATCATTACATAGTCCAACTCTAGATATCTTCCAATTCAAATGAAATCCGATGAGAAATTTTAAAAATGAGAGAAACAATGTTTAAGTCAATGGCTCTGATACTGTTAACAGGGCCACTGCTGCCAGCAGGCATCCATAGCCTCGGTAGGGATGTCAATTAACCCACTCTGACGCCTCTACCCTGTCCAATAAATTTCAATTCAAAATAAAGGATGCTTATGACCAATATCAAAATTTATACTTGAGAATTTTCTTGAACCCGGCATTGCTTCGCTGCCAACAGGCCTATTCAGTACCCCGACGAAGTTGTCTTGGCATCATGCATGCATTTACCCACTGCCAATAGACCTGTTCAGTATCCTGGCAGGTTTACAAACACTTCCCACAACTCTCGAGAAATTATTCACAATCTGATATAAATTTAAAGATATTCAGAAGAGCGGGGTGATGCTGAAAATTCTGATTTTTAGAACACTTGTTATTTTCCAGCCTTTAGTTTTTGCTTAGTCACCTTCATTATGATCTGAAATTAGTTTCTAGATGAAACCATTTTTTTCAAAGACAGGAAGGCATACTTGAGTTGCTTTCTTTAAAAGCTGGGACAGCGTAGAAATCTTTAAAGATGATCTTGTCTGCTCATTATTATAAAGTGAGACTAGGAAATCGGTTTCAAACAGAAAATTTCTTTAGCTAGTCTGTGTTTTAGCAATTCACAACATTGATGCTCTTGAGAGGACCTTAATATCCGCTTCATAATGATTCATTCTAGCTCCCTTCTACGAACTAAAAGGTGACACGGACATAAATTTAACCAAAAAGCAGTGAAAACAAACAAAATGAAAATAACCAAAAGCTGGAAAACAAAAATAAATCAAAACAGAAAAAATATGTACAAATATGGAACCGAAAACATCACATGTAATATCTCTTTAGAAACTGAAAGAAAATAGAAAAATCCTCATTGATGTGAATACAGTCCTACTCGTGGTACCTTGGGTCAGGGTTGAAGTTATAGTTCAGATTTATTTCTCTTTACTTTCCATTTAAAATTTTCATAATAATACTGCGACTTTGAAAAGAAATATTCAACAAAAAGCAGAGAGAAAAGGATCAAGCGGACTTCCCTGACAACAGTCATATTATGGTTCTCTTGGTGCGCCCACTTGTGCGCATGACTGCATTATTACAAAGAGAAATAGTGAGGAATAAAACTAAAAGAAAACCTACTCCTAAACCTACCCTAACTACTAAGCAAATCATAATACTACGTGAATTCATGCTTTCAATGTAGCCATTGGAGTAACTCCAATCCTACAGTAGAAGAAAAATCACATATTACTAACAAGAATGGTAGTATGTCGAAAAATGACAAAAATATATCATACTCACCTTTATCATCATCATTTAAAAACAAGGCAAGCATGATCTTATCATTCCCTTGAAAATTCTTGTTGTATGAATCCTCCAGCCATTCGGCAATTTTGTCATTATATGGGTTACAAAAATATGAAAGAATGAGATTATAAAGGTTGTCAAAGTTATAGGGACCTGACATAACCATCAGCCTAAACCAAAGTGCGCCATCCTCCTGACAATCTTCCTTTCGTTCCATATTTTCTCCATCTGAAGGATATAAAATGAGTGTGTTGAAGTTACCTCCTTGATCTCTAAATAAAGCGAAGATAATCTTACCATTCCCTGGGAACTTTTCGAGATATGAATCCTCCAACCAATCTGCAATACTAACATGATACATGCAATTACTGACATGGGATGGTTTGAAAGAATTCACATGCGAGAAATATTCTTAGTGAGAATAAATTATTAGACCATTAAAGAAAGAATCTTGTAAAAAGGTCGGATCAATATGGCAATAACTCGTCATGTTTCTCGATCAGAAAATAAGTGTTTCATTCTCTTGAAACTTTGCATTGAGCTTAGATATTTCAAGGTTAACTATTTGAGGTGAACTAGATGGAACGACCGATAAAACATCGTTGGTAGTAATATTTGGCTGATTATATTTTTCAACCTCAAATAATTGATCATGGAAAAATTTAGATCCTTCTCAAAACACAAATTGGGATGTATCAATGGAAGATGCAATTCGGGATTCTTTCAAATCATTTCTTGATTTACCCACAGATAATTGATGAGAATAAAAATTAATATGTTCATGGGAATAATTATTTCGCTCTTTATCTTCTATTCGTTGATCTCTTTGTACCTGATTATATAATGTTGAATTCTCTCCATGGTGTTATCACTCCAAGAAACTCCTTAGGGTTGTAAGCTAAGGATGCTTGGTAACTTAGAAATAATGGTTTTTTGGTATTTTATAGGTGGATCAATGAGATAACAAATCATAACTTGAGTACTCAGACCATAAATGGGTAATCAAATGAACARAGCTCTCATAAAACAATAATCAKATGGAAAATCTTAAGTGAGTGAGAAGACAGAGCTAACAAGMCAAATACAATCTRTAGGGCTTATTAAACTATGTAAAGMAATTTTAAGTAAATTATGAGYYGACTGGTGAGATGAYAGTCACTGCAGCTAAAACRATTTACATAAAACARAGAGAGACMGGWGAGGAATCTGATATTRTAGAAGAGAGAAATCTATCTTTGTATTATCCTTCAAGTMTGCTTACAATCATAGTATAACAAGTATCTGAAATYGAACCCCCTTCATTCATCTTCCTYCTRTAGYTTTATAGCTTAACAATWYAGTTATCAGATCCTAAAACTATGGATYTGAATTYCTARAAATAGTAAACAAACARYATTTACAAAGGAATAGGAATAGATCCTCAAAATAAGGTAAATCTTTATCTGTTGGCCCTCAAAATGTGGTTGAAATCTGATGATGTSTAGCTYARCCTCCCAAGGCTCTCTRGTTTGATAATMTGATAATGAAATTCGAATTATGTGATGTGGCTCCCAAAACCCTGAAATTCTGCCTCTTTTAAAGATGGTAAATGACATTTGTACACCTTTTCTTCTCTTCATTTTCCAAAAGTGGTTGATTAGATAGATTTGATAATTCATTAATAAAGCCTTAGAAGAGGTTTCAATTCATTCTCATGCAAAAATTTACGATCTGGGTGAAAACCGTAAMATTTTGGCCATGACAGGCTTTCACCATCTTATTTACCGACAAATCCGCTCCTAAGCTGGTGAAAGGCGGAGCTTTCACCAGCTAACTAGCAAAATTTTCGGTGAATTAGCTGGTGAAAAGAGCAGATTTTTCAAAATCAAATTTCTCGGTCATAGAAAATCTATTTTTCATGCCTGAATAGTCGATCGACATCTAGAAATCCTAAGCTTTCCAATGGTGTTTTCAAATCTTCATTTGGAGCTCGAGAAGGGATTTAAAAGTTCCCTGCAAGTTTAAGCATCATTCTTTCAAAAATGCCAGTGCATTTTTTATCGCTAACAGGAAGGACAGACTGTCCAATTCTTTTCTCAACAAAGAGCCGTTGCGTCTTCTTTCCATTTGCAATTCAAAACCCCAAACGATTCTGCACACCAAACACTGCGATATGCTATTTGGGCCGAGGTCTTGCGCTGGTGAAAATACTCAGCTCTGTTTTTCAACATTGAAAACTTACCATACAATTGTGGATGATGTGTGTTGGGGAAATGATGCGGCGATTTGATGTCACCAGCCATGTAGTACTGTTCCTGTACCTAGGATGATGGGTTCAAATTTTCCATTTTCGACGCCATGATTGTGAATCATGTGTTACTGCACGAGATCCGCTTTGCAATCCGATTTAGACGTGCAACTCGAGTTTCCATGATTATCCACTTTCACCAGCGCATCATACTTGATTGCATGATGTGGGCTAAACGTATCATCATTAGATTTTTTAAAACGTGGATAAAATGCACGTGATCCCTGCTTTCACCTGCTAATGGCCCGTGAGAAGTGCTCCTCCGCTATTGAAAACTGTCGCTTTCACCAGCGCACAACCCGTGAGAAATGCTCCTTAGCTATTGAAAATAGCCACTTTCACCAGCTAACCATCATCCTTAAAGCATGTGTTAGCTGTTGAAAGCATTCTATGAAAATTTTAAAGGGAAGACCTTTATGGGTCGTCTTATTTCTAAGACAAAAATCAAAACCTAAGTCTTCCTACTAGAAAAACTCAAAACTAAGTTTGAGAAAACTACCAACAGCCATGCTATCAACTGATCTGAAAATAGAAGGCTGAATTTTTATGCTATGCAAGCACCCTCTACTTCATAAAAATAAACTTTACAGGACCTTGCTTCATGTGTTAAAATATGCAAGATAAACTTATGTGTTAAGTTCATGTATCTTCTTGTAAATGCTTATGTGTGAGGATATGTTCCTTTAGATGGTTAAATATGTACTTTAAACAAATACACAACAACACAACTTGCAGCAAATAAACCATCAAACTCACAGCAAGAACAAGATGATAAAGGAGTTCACCCCCCTCCGGGCTACATCTCCTTGAGCCTCCATCAATGGACTTGGCTCTCTGGGATTAATTAGTCAAAATTTATTTTACAAGCTGCTGCTCAACTCCAATGGAAAAACAGACTATACCATTGAGATCAGAACACATAAAAACCCCAAAAATGACTAATAGAACTCTGAAAACGGAACATGGCTCATCCGGGCATGACCTCTTCTACATGTGGCCATAAGCTTCCCTGAGCTTCTCTTTGGTAAAAACACCTGTAAAAGTCCTCAACAGCCTCTGAAACCTATCCCAATGTGTTCAGAGCATATCAATTAGCCAAGCATGATTATTCAATCATAGAAAACAAACATAGGCTCACCAAACCATGTCCTCCATCAAAGAGGGCTTCAAGCTCCCTGGAGCTTACTGAAACTTCAATGGTGAAAAACTTGCAGAAGAAGTCTTCAAATGGTTGTGAAAATGGCACCAATGGATCTAGCACATCCAAAAATCCCTAGCTGGGCTTTTACGGCACCTCAATCGGCCAAATGATGAAGAAGTTAGGCCTCCTCCATTTTCCTCCTTCAAGCTTTGCTGGAACTGGTTCGCCAAAATGCACCTCTGTGTGCCTGAACCAAGAACACGCTCCAAAATGCGCGTTTAAACCTAGCACCGAGCGGTTTAAAAAAATAGTCCAAACTATAGGACGGTTAGGGCGCATCCAGCCCCCAACCGCCTAGCTCTTGAGCATATGCAGTCCTCCATACGACCGGCGCAAAGGGCTAAAACCCAAAATCATATCAGAATATGACACATGTCGGGTTGGTTTTTAAACCATTTTAAACCAACTTTAAAATTCTCACGCGCATATAACAATGGGTCATATAACACATACAAATCGGGTCATAATATGGTTATATGCATTGGTAATAGAACCGGGCGCTACATTACCATTCCCGCGCATATATGGAACGGTTATAACTGCGTTGTGGGTATGGTCACATGCGCCAATGCAAAGAACCGTGGGCCGGGGCTAAGCCCCGGCCCGACCCCCTGCCAAAACAATACAATATGAAGTTCAAATATAATGTTACCCGTTTACATTACAAGAAACAATAGGTGGTATGTCGGCTAGCAGAGATTTGTGAAGGCGTTGTATAGTCGGGAGGTCACCCGTTCGAATCCATTCAGTGACATACAAAAACTTTTACATGTAAACCCAATAGCCAATAAACGAGGGACACATGGCGCCCATAGATTGGGCCACGTGTCCTCACACTATTCGCCAACTATAGGACACGTGTCAAATCCTGATTCGGTAATCATCAACCAATGAAAATGTGCCACGTCATCCACCTGCCACATCACCATACGGTCGCCACGTCAAATGCTGACGTCATTCGTGCCACGTGTCACCCTTCCAGTGGTGACACGTGTCACCTTTGGATTGGCCCAACTGTGTGCCAAAAAGTCCAAAACTGCATGCCACATGTCACTCCCTGAAGCCACCACGTGTCCTGTACGGACTGGCCACGTATGTTGTATGGTCCTGCCACGTGTCCTATACAGACTGTACGGACTATACGGACAGGTACAGTCAGCATCAAAAATTTTCCCTGTTTGGCTCGGCGAACAGATCGCGATATCTTCTCCATACGGACTCCATTTGAGAAAGTAAATATACCGTCAAAATCAGGAAGACGAGACGGACGCAATGGCACTATTTTCGTCGCATTCCGAGCACTTTGAAATTTGGGCAAAATTTGATCCCCTGATCCAGATTTTGATCACACCTTCCCACTGAAAGGCTTTTGGACCCACAAAAGCTTATCTATCTGCTTTCAAGTCATATCAAAATCTTTTCGACAATCACCTGAACACTTTGACATGCCATGCACTGCAACTGGCTATGTCCTTCAACCACTGCTCTCTGGTTGCTGCTGACCCACTGCTCTCTCTGTGCTTGGAAGAATGCCAACCTTCCCACTGAGAATCAAGTTCCTCTTGTGAACTCTTTGACATCAACATAATCAGCTCTCCAATGGCTACAAAAAAACTTCCTGCGACATCTTGTCACAAGCCAAGAAAACCATCAATCTTGAAAACAAATTATACAAGACTGAAAAAATGATGCTAACAAAATCTTTTGTTCTTCAAACAAATTGTCGCATCTTGTACTTCATCAAAGTACATGGCGTTTTCCTCCATCGTGGTGTACTCAAAATCAACTTTCATGTCAACAAACACCATCGACTAAACACAAGTCGAACGACACGATCAACACAACATAATCGTCAGAAAATCATCAACACCAGTCGAGACTCATTGAAACATCAACCTTCCCAAACTGACAAGTCGAAAAACATGATACATAATCATGTAACGATCATGAATCACTCATGCTGAACCATTACCAGGTTCACTGCTTACACATACATAAAAACAAATGCATGTTCATGACTCTTCAACTCTCCTTCCAGTACAAACATAAGTACAACCCTGAAACATATGGGTACTTAAGAGTTGAATACAAAAAAATATAAATGGTTGCAACTTATCATGCTTCCCATAAATGCACACATAACGCTGAAAAGTGCATTTACAACAGAAAAACGCAAGCCTCACTTGCTCAAGAAATCCAACCATTTCTTACCAAGCCAACTCAACGGTGACTTTTCCGACTGGAAATCGTCCTCTTGCGAATCATCTCGACTCACATCGATGATGGAATCTCCTCTTCCATTCCTGCCAAACTCTTTATCCAACTGCTTCTTATGTTGTGGATGAGTGGTTGGATGCGATGTCCAACATTGGTCAATGAGATGACCCTGCTTCTGACAATGAGTGCAAACCTTTTGCATCCTCTTTTCACGCTGTCTTTGCTTATCAAGTCTCCTGAAATTGGCCAATCTTTTCCAACACTTTGAAACATGATGATTATACAAACCACAATACGTACATGGATTCTTTCTTCCATTTTTACATACAAAGTTATTATGCTTAACATAATCAAAAGCAACTGAATGATAAGCGGAATTATACCTGGAGCATTCACCTTTGTCGCCTCTTTGAGGAGGTGAATCTGAAGAGTTACAGGCTCTCCTTTGAAGACCATCAACAGTGTTCTTGTCCTCATCACTGTCACAACTCTCACATTTGCATTCATCCTGAACACAAGCCTTGCATGCTGAAGGAATCGAACTTTCACCAAAAGTTCTTAAACTTTCACCTTTAAAGCCTTCCTGAGGAGGTGAACTTGAAACAAAGTTTATGCTTGGAACTTTTTCCCTTGTCTCCTCGACTTTGGAATTTTCTCCATCTTGTCGTTCATATCCAAGACCACAAAACTTGGGTCTTTCTTCAACAACAATAGGCTCAACAATGCCTTGTGCATGCTTACCCAAACCTTTACCTTCATAGCCCATTTTAAACAACAACTTGGACCCTATTCCTCTTGTGTGATTCTCAAAACCACCAAAACATTCATCTTTAGAGGAATTAGAAGATAAACTAACACTACATACCTTATGTGCATGCATGTACTTGGTAAGGGTTTCCTTTGCCTCATGGAGTTGATTCTCCATCTCATGCAACCTTTGCAAAAGCTCGTCTTTCTCCTGCTTCATGGCCATCAACTGCTCTTCAAGGACAATGCGCACATCGTTGTCTTCACACATTTTTTTCATCAAATCTCTCAAAGTTAGAATCTCTTCTTTGTTAAAGAATGAAGATAATGAAAATGTATGAGAACTATTAATGCTTGAAGCTTCTGCCATCCTTGTAAGATATCAAACTTCAACACAAAACTTGCACAAAACTAATAGCTAATTCCCAATATATCAATGGCAAACACATGAGCAAAACAAACTTATGCTCTGATACCACCTGATCTGAAAATAGAAGGCTGACTTGTTATGTTATGCAAGCACCCTCTACTTCATAAAAATAAACTTTACAGGACCTTGCTTCATGTGTTAAAATATGCAAGATAAACTTATGTGTTAAGTTCATGTATCTTCTTGTAAATGCTTATGTGTGAGGATATGTTCCTTTAGATGGTTAAATATGTACTTTAAACAAATACACAGCAACACAACTTGCAACAAATAAACCATCAAACTCACAGCAAGAACAAGATGATAAAGGAGTTCACCCCCCTCCGGGCTACATCTCCTTGAGCCTCCATCAAGGGACTTGGCTCTCTGGGATTAATTAGTCAAAAGTTCTTTTACAAGGTGCTGCTCAACTCCAATGGAAAAATAGACTATACCATTGAGATCAGAACACATAAAAACCCCAAAAATGACTAATAGAACTCTGAAAACGGAACATGGCTCATCCGGGCATGACCTCTTCTACATGTGGCCATAAGCTTCCCTGAGCTTCTCTTTGGAAAAAACACCTGTAAAAGTCCTCAACAGCCTATGAAACCTATCCCAATGTGTTCAAATCATATCAATTAGCCAAACATGATTATTCAATCATAGAAAACAAACATAGGCTCACCAAACCATGTCCTCCATCAAAGAGGGCTTCAAGCTCCTTGGAGCTTACTGAAACTTCAATGGTGAAAAAATTGCAGAAGAATTCTTCAAATGGCTGCAAAAACGGCACCAATGGATCCATCATGTCCAAAAACCCCTAGCTGGGCTTTTACGGCACCTCAATCGGCCAAACGATGAAGAAGTTAGGCCTCCTCCATTTTCCTCCTTCAAGCTTTGCTGGAACTGGTTCGCCAAAATGCACCTCTATGTGCCTGAACCAAGAACACGCTCCAAAACGCGCGTTTAAACCCAGCACCGAGCGGTTCCGAAAAACGGTCCAAACTGTAGGACGGTTAGGGCGCCTCCAGCCCCCAACCACCTAGCTCTCGGGCATATGCATTCCTCCATACGACCGGCGCAAAGGGCTAAAACCCAAAAGCATATCAGAATATGACACATGTCGGGTTGGTTTTTAAACCATTTTAAACCAACTTTAAAATTCTCACGCGCATATAACAATGGGTCATATAACACATACAAATCGGGTCATAATATGGTTATATGCGTTGGTAATAGAACCGGGCGCTACATTACCATTCCCGCGCATATATGGAACGGTTATAGCTGCGTTGTGGGTATGGTCACATGCGCCAATGCAAAGAACCGCGGGCCGGGGCTAAGCCCCGGCCCGACCCCCTACCAAAACAATACAATATGAAGTTCAAATATAATGTTACCCGTTTACATTACAAGCAACAATAGGCGGTATGTCGGCTAGCAGAGATTTGTGAAGGCGTTGTATAGTCGGGAGGTCACCCGTTCGAATCCATTCGGAAACATACAAAAACTTTTACATGTAAACCCAATAGCCAATAAACGAGGGACACGTGGCGCCCATAGATTGGGCCACATGTCCTCACACTATTCGCCAACTATAGGACACGTGTCAGATCCTAATTCGGTAATCATCAACCAATGAAAACGCACCACGTCATCCACCTGCCACATCACCGTACGGTCGCCACGTCAAATGCTGACATCATCCGTGCCACGTGTCACCCTTCCAGTGGTGACACGTGTCACCTTCAGATTGGCCCAACTGTGTGCCAAAAAGTCCAAAACTGCATGCCACGTGTCACTCCCTGAAGCCGCCACGTGTCCTGTACGGACCAGCCACGTATGCTGTATGGTCCTGCCACGTGTCCTGTACGGACTGTACGGACTTGACACGTGTCCTGTACAGACAGGTACAGTCAGCATCAAAAAAATTCCCTATTTGGCTCGGCGAACAAATCGCGATATCTTCTCCATACGGACTCTGTTTGAGAAAGTAAATATACCGTCGGAATCAGGAAGACGAGATGGATGCAATGGCACTATTTTCATCGCATTCCGAGCACTTTGAAATTTGGGCAAAATTTGATCCCCTGATCCAGATTTTGATCATCAACCACAAAATGCAACCATGGTGACGGATTCATTTTGGGAGCTAACATTTGGCTCCAACTAGGATGGAGACCTCCCTGCGAGGTTTCCAACAACCTAGTAGTTTCAGTAGCCTTTAGCATTGGGCATGGAGTCATCTGGCCTGTGCAACTGTTCTTCAGCAAACCTGTAGTCTGACTGTAGCTTGCCTGTAACCTGCCTGCGACCTATCCTGCTTATTCATGAAATCGACAACTGAAAAATATCTCATTTGCTCGTATGGCGAGCTTATTCCTCTGCCTACTCCTATACTAACCAGTAGAGGCAGATTTATCAAGTAAGATGGAATTTCCAATGCAGCCAAATCATAAACTGATTTACTATTAAAATCCTTGATCTTGACCTGAACAATAATGGAAGAGATATCATGCAGAAAAGAGATTTGAACAAATGATAAAGACAATCTTCTTCTGACAGAAAATTTTTAACATCTATGTTGCTCATAGACTCCAAATAGTCAGCAAAAGGGTCATCAAATTCATAAAACAATACCCCTTTGGACTGTTGATCCAACTGTAAATCGAAAAGGTGTTGAAAACTGCCTTTACTAATCTCATTGTTGAATGCAGGCTGCTCAAGATCCATTGGAAAAACATATACGATAGACTGTTGCTCTGGACTATTTAGTTCCTCGCCTTCTTCTTGATGTCTGCTGCGAACTTCCCGTTGCTGCAAATCTTGAAACTGAGAGATACCCTTAGGATCTATTGTAGATTCAAAGCTGTCATATGCTGATATAAAACTCTGCTCATCATTTTTTAATCTTTCAAAGGAGGCAATCTGATCTTGATAGCTATTATTAACCATGACGCGCATACATCTCTGATCATCTCTTTGCTCATTATTTCTGTTGCAATTTTCCTTTGTCCGCAAAACTGAAAGTTGATGGCTGCCCTTAGCATTTGCCACAGATCCGAAACTGTCGCCCATAAACATTGGCAAACTAAGGAAATCTGAAATCTTCAGGTTTTCTGAAAATTATAAGTCCATGAAGGCTGCCACTGGATCCTTGAAAGGAAGATAAGAAACATGTTGCTCCTCAGGAAACAGTTGCACATCTATGGAAGCCTCTTGCTTAGCCGTGATTTTTCCTCTGCAAGAAGACTGATCATCTTCTCGTCCTCTTGAGATCAACTCGTGATCATCAAAAATTACAATTTCCTTATCAAAATAATGCTTACAAGAGGACAACAAAACAGGATTTCCATCACATGGATTAGGATCAGCTAAGAACATATAATTTCTTATGCAATCATCAGTCATCATAGGCTCTTCTTGATTTACGAATTGATCATAAACTTCACAAGCATACCTATCTCTGGAAAACTCTACACATACTGAAGAATCTAATTCTGAATCTTAAATGTACTCACCTTCAGGCTGTTGTTCCTTATCTGCTTCATACTCACTGCTTTTTTTCTCTGAATCCAAAATGTACTGACAGTTTACTTGCTTATACGCTTGTAGATTTTCAAAGAAATCTTGACCTTGTATCCTTCTGGAAGCATGAATGTTCTCCTCCACCTCTCGAGCATCTTCAAACAACTGGATTAAGGATGGATATTTCCGTTCTAACAGAAGAAGGGCAAGTTTTGAATGGAGACCTATAATATAATATATCATGGCAAATGTCTCTGTAGGTCGGACCTCCAAAGGCATGTCATGATAAACATGGTAAAACCTTCTATTGAAAACAGGCAAGGCTTCATCCTACTCTCGTTTCAAAGCATAGAAATCAGTGAGGTAAGAATCTAAAGATTTGTATTCGCCCCAATACTTTAGGAAAGCATTAGAGAACTCAATCCAAGAACCAATTGAATCAACTCTCAGACCCCTGAACCATGCAGCAGCATCTCTGATTAGAGATTTAGAGAAAAATCTCATGATTACATCTTCATGAGAAAGCTGAAAACGATCAACAAAATCCAAAAAGGATTCCAAATGCCTCTCAGTTGAAACTTGATTCTCTCCGGAAAAACAAGGAAGATATCCATAATAGTCAAGAGGATAAGGATGAAGGGGATGGGGCAATTTTAAAGGCCTAAACATTTTCATCCTAATCTTGGTTTGAAAGGCAGTGGGTTGCTCATAAGGGATACAATGTTGATGAAAAGGTTCAGCAGTAGTAACAGCAGGTACTGAAGTCTGAGTATACTTGGAGTCAATTTCAATTTCGACAAAGTCARAAAAGTGATCAAATGCAAGAGGAATTGGAATACAGGACTCATTTTTAAGAGCAAGTTGTAATGAGGATATCAAATCAACATCTATAGCACAGGGTTGTGGAGTCTCTGTTTCTTCTAAAGATGGATAGATGAAAACAGGATGGTAGTCTTATGAATATACAAAACAGAAAATGATTATCTTTACATGTAAAGGGAATAACATGAAAGAGTTAATAAAAAACAACAATAATTCATGAAGCAGACTGATAAACTGATATCTGGATTTAAAGTGCAGCCTCTTCATCTCTTGTTAAA
>ML780888.1:399741-414672 GCA_009831015.1 Picea engelmannii | reverse complement strand
TGAGAAGTGGAAACAATGTTCCAACACAATGATTTGGGGAGCCATGGGGAAATTGAATACATTTGAAATAAAAATTCCTACAAGGCCATCTTGTCAGTCAGTCCTCTTTCTAGCGTCATTTGTTGACAGACGAAAATGACAGTCCGTCAATTGGAAGAGTGAGTCTGGTCCAGGGTTGTCTAAATAGCCCAAGCCATTTGGTGTAACTTGTTCTGACGGGTTTAATGGCTCCATTAGCCAATCTAAGAATCCTAAAAGAGATGAATAAAAGAAAAGAAATAATAACTAATTACTAAATACTATATATATATGTATGTACATATGCTCTAATGTGACTGTAATAGACGTATTTAAGCAAAAGATAGATAACTCTAATTTATATACATTATTTGCAGGCTGCAAGTTTTAATCTAAACTCACTAAACTCAATGTAAAATGATTGTCTCATAAAAGAAGATAAAGAAAGCACATAAAAATATTTTTGATTTTTCTTTTATAAGTCTTAAACTGATGTAAGAAAATTGTTATGAAATAGAAACGTATAGCTAGTCAAAAGCCAAACTTTTCGTTCGGATTTCAATGATAAAAAAAATAACAGAAAAATGAAATTAAACTAACCTGTTAACGAACTAATGATATCCATCCAAATATCTGTGCGATCAGAAAACATCTAACCACCTTGTCCAGAAGGGAAACCTGCACTGAACCTTAAGTTTGTTCTGAATAAATGCAGAACAATTATGTTGGCAATTAAATTTAAATAGCAGATAGAATGATACCAATAGTTACTGTGATCTTATAATTGCAAGAAATTGCATTAATAAAAATATGTTAACAAACATCCTTGCATTTAATCTATCAACAGAAATTAAAGGAGAAACCCTATAATTGAAGTTGAATACATGATCACAAAATTTATATCTGAAGCATTTTTTTATGGACAACATTCATAAAGGAATTATCCCAATAATATAATAAATGATGAAGACTAAAGCTATCAAAACTTATTATAATATCAAGATGAACAGAAACTTAATGAAGACACCACCCACAAGAAGCTAAAGCCGAAATGTGTATTGTTGTTCCATTAAAGTCTGTTGATCAAAAGTCCATATTCTGCCCCAGGCGAGGATGCCAACATTACAGAAATCACAAGTATTTAAAGAGTTTAGAGAAGCTAAACATCCTATCTTGTGGGATAATATTAAATCTCAAAAATGATTTGTTCATTACAAAATAGGGGGCAATATAACCACTCCATATCACACTGTATCTCTCAAAACTAAAAAAAACTTATTTCTGTTTACAAAAGATATGCCAAATGAGCTCAGAAATAGTTCACATCATGAGATCACCATCAGTTATTTGATATCTTTAAAGAAAAAATGAAAATAAAGGAGTTTAGATATTATTATAACCAATGGTTTCCACAAATTCGAATGAGAACAGACTGGCTACAAAATCGGTTGATTATGTAGCTAGTCTAATTTTAAATAGTAGAAAACCAATTCAATCTATATTAATTAAGAACAAATCAACAAAATCACACAAATCTTTTACCTTTGAACTGAATACTAAATTCGGCTCATACAACCTCAGAATTAATCACTGCTTTTATACTCTCAGCATTTTTTATAATGATATTTCCAATTCTCTTTAAACATTTCCCTTGCCTTTGTGCACTGATCCTGACTCTGTGGTTCTCATTTGTTAACGAGTCAATCTGAGTAGTGAGGGTCTTGATCTTATCTTGAAGGAGAGGGACGTCTGTGTAATATTTGTTTACCCAATGTAGACACACTTCACACCGCAGATATGGAACAGTTGGTTGAGGGAACCCATGGTTGTGTGTCAAAACATTACCACTATCCATTGTGGGCTTTTGACTGAGTTTAAATCCTGAAAATATTTGCTATGCTTCAGGCATGGTGGCAGGTTATTTACACAGTCCAATTGTTGACTGTTTGGAAGGGTTTCCACTGGTGTATTTTGTGTTAATATTAGGGCAGACAAATTGATTCATGCACATGAATTTAAATAAGCTTGGGGTTGACATCCCGTTGCTCACACAAAGACTAATCGGGCATTGCCCTTTCACAAGGGTTTTTACACAAGAGTTTTAGCCTGCCACTTGAGGAAATAAGAGGCTTCTCTATCATAGGTTTATCTAGCACTGTAGCAAGGTCTATAACAAAATAAAATAAAAAAACGCTTATCTTAACCGAAACAGAAATTCTGAGAAATTTACCTCCAAAGGTCGAGGCATATCTCTAAAAAAACCAGTTATTAGAGAAACTGTCCTTGATGAAGGTAAAAGGGCTCATTTCGGTTCTGGGTTTTCAAGGGTTTGATCTAATTCGTCATGGTTTGCTCAGAAACTCTCCCACAAAAACGTGTCTCTGACAAGTAAAAATGGGATTAAACAAACTGTAACAAGAGCAAATCAAAAACAACTGTGGGTTTAGATGGTAGTGGTAGGAGGTAATCCCGAGCTAAAATGATGGAAACAAAACTAGGAACAACCAGGGCAACCATAACATAAGCAATGGGGTTTACATTCATGAAATTTGGGTGTTTCCGGTAATGAATTTTTAGAGTATAGAGCATGGCTCAAGACCCTAGCTCGTAATGAGAGGCCTTTCAGATCAACCTGCTAGCTAAAACGATGTACAGGGTATGATCTTGGTATGTTAAATTCCCATGCTATGTGATGAGTGTGATCGAATTTCATAGGTTAGGAATGGATGCATGTTACAAGCCAAAGCATATCGAAAATTTAAAATCAAAATCGACTTACCAAGAATTTTAAAAGAAACAAGCCTATAGTCCATGTCAATCGATTCTTGGTATACAAATGCTCCAAAATATCAGCTTATAGTCCATGAGTAACTCAAAACAAATGTTTCCTTGATATATGATAAGCTTCAAAGAAAAACCAACATTCATTAAAAGAGTTGTAAGCACAACGACCCTTCCAAAAACCAAGCCTTAGATACAATTGCAATACGATTATAAGTTTTAATTCTTCATTCTTGCTTTCAGTTATGAATGAAGTATGAAAACGCAAAATAAAATAAATAGAAACAATCAAAACATACTTTTGCAACTCACAAGTTACCTTCAAATAGCAATATTTACAGAAGGAGGTGCTGGCAGCTACAAGAATTGTCACTTGTCACTTTACAAGGAAAAAATTATGTAAGGCTACCAACAAGACCCTATAGCTTTGGATTTACATGAGGTAAAGGAGGCCAAATATTAGAGGATTATTCTGGATGGGTGAAGGACCACCTTATCCCACACTTGGTTGAGAAGAAGATGACCAAAGAGATGTGGGATGCATTGAAAATCTTGTATAAGGAGAAGAATGAAAACTGGAAGATGGCCTTAAAGGATAAACTGCATGATACTAAGATGGGTAAGGGTGATAGTGTGGCTTCTTATCTTACCCTGGTAGCTCAAGTGAAAGCTGAGTTGGCTATAGTTGGGGAGGTCATTTCGGATTCAGAGTTGGTGAGGATAGCCTTGAAAGGCTTCACCAAGGAATGGGAAGTCTTCGTGAAGTGTGTGGTTGGTCGTGAACATCTTCTAGATTGGAGCAGACTGTGGGATGATTTCACTCAGGAGGAGATGTGAGAAGGATCTCAGATCAGTGGATAGAAGTGAGATGGAGCTGATGGAGAGAATGTTTCTCTTGCTGCAAAGAGCAAGGGGAAGAAGAAAGGAAATTATGGGAGGCACTTGAGTAAATTCAGATGCTACTGTTGTAATCAGTTAGGGCACCTTGCTTCTCAGTGTCTTGAGAAGAAGAAGAAAAAGAAGAAAGAATAGGATGGGCATGAAACAGTAGCTACCACATCTATGGAGGACTTTTCATCCAAGTTCGATATGGAATTTTCTTTGGTCACTCTAGTATCCAGTGTCGGTAGTGGTGGATTTCGGGGTGATAACATGTGGATTGTTGAGAGTGGAGCCTCTTGTCACATGAATGGATTATGGTGTGTATTCCTTATTATCACAGAGATAGGTCATGATCGAATGGTGGTGAGTGAAGCAGGTATGGCACGAGATGTACGTGGAGTTGGAAGGGTTAGATTTTAACTCGAGTGTGGAGGACTCCTAGAGGTTGATGGAGTTATATTTGTTCTAGGGTTGAGGTTTAACCTACTCTCGGTCTCGACCTTGGAAGATGTTGGATATTGTACATTGTTCAAAAGGGGACATGTATTTATCTACAAGGAGGGAGTGGATCTGGTTGAACCATAGTTGATTGGTGATCAAATGGATAGGTTGTACATGTTGTGAGGACAACTTTCAGGTTATGATTCAGCGTCAGATGAGGGGAAGGAGGCTCCTGAGACTGCAGTGGGCCCAAGAATTCATTCTTGCATTTTGAGGGAAGAGAGGGAGTCTCTTCTGAGCACCAGCAAGAGGTTCAGCTAGTGTGATCGAACAAAAGCTCAGGGTGGAGTGGATTCTTCGAGGAGCTCAGGGTCCAGGGTAGCTATCAGGAGGAGGTCTTTTGATTCAAGTTTTGTGTAGGTGTTGAGGTTGGCTCCAAGTTCAGAGGGAGCTCCTACTATGAACAATGTGATGGGATCGGATGACGGTGATGTTAGTGAGTACATCCCTCACTAAGAGGGAGTGTTATATTTAATAACTTGGGAAGTACTCCGCATATTTTGTCTTGAATGCAAAAGTGACCTTGTATTTACACTACTAGGCACTTGACTTTGTAATGGGTTTTTATAAAGTTGTAATAAAGTGGTTCTTTTATTAAAGTGACATTTTATAAAGTGCACCTTCTAATATTAAAGTGACTTTATTTCATAAAGTGCACTTATGTTATAAAGTGAATTTGTACTTTAATATTTTAAGTGATTTATTTTGGAGGGAATGAATCATGTCCCTTGATCATGTAAAGGAAAGATTAGATCTTGGCCTTTGGATTTAGGGATGGGGATGGTGAAAAGACACTTGGAAGGTGAAAGGTCACTTTCAGATTATAAGAAAATGCCTAGGGTATTGTGCAAGACAAGAGAAGAAGAGATTGAGAGATTTATGAGAGAGCTTTGAGAAGGAGAGGAAAGGGCAGCAAGTTGGGTGCATTTCCCAAGGAAAATTTCTTTGTGAGTGTGTTGTAATTTATTGTTGTGTTGGAGGTCGTACTGTACGGATACGTGCAGTCTGTACAGTAGGGAGGAGGGGACGATTTTCAAGGCATTTTGTTGGCATGAAAATCGAGGCTATTTTGAGCATTTCTTGATGCAGAAGGGGTCGTACAACAGACTGAGGGCACGATTTTCAAGGTATTGTTTTGGAGGAGAGTCGTACAATAGTATATGGATTTGACACGGATTTCTAGACAAAAATTTGGAGGGACTGTTGGGTGTTGTAAGAGGTATTCTCTTGTTGGAAAATGTAATCTTGATGCTGATATAACTTTCTTGAAGCTAATAAAATCTCTCTCTTTGGGTTTCCCCACATTGGGGTTTTCCCTAGATGGTTGCCTAAATTTATGAGTTTTACATGGATGTGTCACTGGTGTTCATTATTATTTTTTCCATTGCAAAAGTGCTTAGCAATGTGTACTTATGCTTATGATAATTTATGAATGTGGGTTTATGCATTTCAGAGTTTATTTAAGACAGTTATCTCTAGGTTGCTAAGTGTATGATAAAAAAATTATAAGTTGATTATGTCATTAAATTTCTACATTTCAGGCATTGTGCCAAATAAAATTTCATTGTTTCTACTTGAAATAAAGGAAATTGTGACTTTTTCTTGGGAAAAAGATACAAAATCACATAGCAGCTAATATTGTATAAACCTACCAAGATAGATCACAAAACCGTAAATAAGAGTATAACCACATCAAGAAAGTAAAATAAAATATCTAACGTTAATAGCAAGACTCTGCACACGATGGACAATTCCTTGGTTGTGACATCTTGAGTTTAGTGAATTCCTTGGTTGTGACATCTTGAGTTTAGTGAATTCCTTGGTTATTCCTTTTTTCATATTGATTTGTTGTTAATGGCCCCATATCAATTTAGATTTTAAAATGATCCAAAGTGTTGTCCCATCTTCCCCCCCCCCCGCCCCCTCACCCCCACTCTCACAATCACAAAGGGGTTAAATGTTAGGATATGATGTGTAGGTGAATATCCTTGCACTACACTAGGCCTTCAAGCCAACTCTCATCCAGATCAAGGTGCACCCTTGATACTTCCTCAAGATATGTTCTCTAAAGCTCCAACTAGTTTTATTGCAAAGGTGGTTGATGCATCGTGGTGGCCTCTATGAATTGAAACAAATAAAACATGAAGATGTTATGCATGTTTCTATAAAAATACTAATCAAAACCACTAAACCCTACTAGCCACACGTTCAGCCAACCCACCTCAAAGGGGTGCCTTAATAATATATCCATCCTTAGAAGATAAAATAAAAAATGAATGAATATGAGTTTAGGAGGAGGTCTGACACTAATTTCCTAACACACACATTCATTACACAAAAAACGAAATGGGAAATTAAAGAATAGGTCCATTGGTTCATTCAACACCATGCGAAACAAAAAAATCAAAGAGGAAAACATCATAATATGATTAAGTTTAGTATTCATCAATCAATGGCAGCACTGCCTTGATCCTAATTTTTAGCAAAAAAACTCAACAATTTGTTTAACACAACATAAGCTCCAAGGGTTGGGACTATAAAATCATAGTCTTGGAGTAGCAATTGTTTTATACAACAAGGGTACCAAGGGTGAAGACTATAAAATCTCAATCTTAGACCTTATTGGGTCCCTTTAGAAAATCTTCTAGTCAAATAGTGTTTACAAAGAGAGAAGGAGAATGAGGGAAAGAAAAAGGATGGCACCAATGTTCTAATTCCCTCAAGGAAACCAACTTCTCAAAATTCCACCAATATAACAATGCAAACCTCTCAATGATCCCCCATTATGTTACTATAGCCTCTTCTTCTTATAGACTCTGCACTAGTTGAATCCCATATTTTCAAGAATCCATGCTAGACATGAATCCATAATTTTAGGAGGTAGTTTCATTATAAGGTAAGAATGCATGCTAGACATGAATCCATAATTTTAGGAGGTAGTTTCATTATAAGGTTGATCCTTTAATTTGTGCCACTGAAGTAGGAGTAGCCATATTGGGAGGTAACCCAAAAATGGTTACTCATCCACTTTGGTCCATTTTCAAGTTTAAGATCACCATGTTCAAGTGTTAGTTTAGTGGTTCTTTTAGCCATGATGGATACTAAGAGTGGAAGTTGGTCAATCGTGGATGTTGCATTTACCTACCAATGGGATATGGTAGTGACCCCCATTAATTTGATGGCCTTGGTGAAATCCGCACTGAATCCCTTTATGAGCTTTTGAATTGGGACACATGGCATATTTTGATTCACTATGGAGATCTATGACATGTCCCATTGGGTGAATATTTGGAGGGGGCATGTGGTCCCTTTAATATTAACAAGGGGGCATAAAAGAGCTCTTTATGGAAAAGTTTGAAAAAATATCTTTGGATGCATACCCTCTGAAGCCAAAAATATGGAAAAGATATGTGGGTGACACTAATTTGGTAATAATGGCCACCTGGGAAGAAGAACTTAGCAAATTCTTTGAGCACCTTAATTACCTCTTGGAGGACATCAAATTCACCATGGAGCTGGAGGAGAACAACATCCCCTTTCTAGATGCATAGACTCACATGAAGCAAGAAGGGCACCTTGGCCATGAAGTCTATAGGAAGAAAAAATCATATGGAGAGTTATCTTCTTACAAACTCTCATCACCACCCCACTCACAAGATGGGAGTTTTGAACACCCTAGCCACAAGGGCTATCAGAATCTCTAATGAGGAACACCTGGAACGGGATAAATATAACCTTACCAAGGTTTTCAAGAGCATATGATACATAAATAAGGACATTAGAATTTCAATAAGAAAATCCATGGAAAGGATAGGAGGTGAGATACATTCCAGAAACAATCATAACCCCAACAAGATAGCTCACCTTCCCTACATCAAAGGAGTCATAGACAGAATTGCCAAAGTGTTGATAAAGAAAGAGATCATAACCTCTTTTAAACCCTTGGAAACCATTAGGCGGGAGATGAGATTTGTTAAAGACACCATGGACCATCACCAATGCAAAGGGGTTTATAAAGCGGACTACTCATGCAACAAATGTTACATCAGAGAAACTGGATATTCATTTCACATAAGTATTAAAGAGCATAGTGTTGATATCGGGAATGAGAGCACTCGCACCTCAACTTTAGTTGAGCATTCTAGTGAAATGAAGCACCATGTGTACCTAGAAGATACCAAAATCCTAGCGAGAGAGGATCACTACTTCAAGCATAGAATCAAAGAAGCAATGGAAATTATCAAGAACCCTAACAACCTCAATAGAGATGGAGGCATGGAAATCAGTGATAAGTAGCTCCCATTGATGTATAATAGAAGAACCATGTAGGTTGGACATGTTTGCACTAATCTTTGTCCTTTTCTTTAATTGATCTCTATTGCTCTCTCTGGTGGTTGTTTTTATTTCTCATTTTTTAGGGTTTTCCCCTTAGCCTTATTTCTTCTTTTATATTATGTGTGTGAATCTAAATATTATGATTTTATTGATATTATGACTATTTCAGTTTGATTGACATTGTTAGGATTTTGTTGTTTTTAATTATGTTTTGAAATGTGGTATGATTATTAGCCACAAACATAGCAGGACACAAAATTCTACTTGATCGTGTATAGATAAATGGTAAATAATGAAGGAACTATTTTGGTTTTCTACTTGGCCAAATTAAATGACCCACTTGAGCCATTTGTTGTCCATTGCCCAACCATATTTCATCGACTACAAACTGACTCGCGTTCACTCTTTCTGTGGCCATTCAATGATGCTAAATATCGAACAAGAAATGGCAATCTTTCCGTAGTGTTCACTCTTTCCCTTTCACCTAAAAATTGCAATTCATCCATTTGGAAATCTCTGCCTGTGAAAATGCTGATAACTGTTAAACCTCACATTTTATGATTGTTAAATCTGACATTTTAGAATAGAGATTGAGGATTTAACGACTTTCAATACGATTTGCTTCTCTGGTTGTTTGCTTCAACTGTCACCGTCCAAACTCCTTTGTTCTGGAGCTTGTCATGACTCAATCATCACCTTTATTTGTAGAACCTTCACATTTTCTAAATAGTTACAATGCTATTTTTTTCAGATGCCTCTGAACAAATTTGTTTGTTTTGATGGAATTTGTTTCTCCCTGGAAATTGTGCTTTTGTTTGTTTGCCACATTGCAACGAAACAGATTTGGAAAAGGTGCAAGTGTGATATGCAATGGTTGATTCAATGATTTTACCATTGGTTTGACATACCTTCCTTGTGAGAGTTGTATTTATTGAAAAGCTTATGCCTATCATATTTTGGTATGCTCGTTTAACCATAGACAATGTCACATCATTGTCACCCAACCATAGGCACCTACTTGTGCCACTCCCGAGCATAACATATACATATTGGGAAACCCTTCTACACAAGGGAAGAAAACCTAGCAACCTTCTTATAGAGAATATCCTTGCCAAGACAAAATAACCAAGAACAAGCTCTATCTACTAGAGAAAACCACAAAGAAGATAACCTAGCAACATAGATGCAGCACACCCTAGCCAGAGCGCTAGGGTTTCTAGCCTCCACTAGCACACCACCAAGAGATAACCAACTATGCATTTGCAGCTCACTCTAGTCATAGCACTAGAGTGGCTGGCCTCCATCAACACATCACCAAGACCAAAAGAGACAAACCCTCCAATGCGCCCTTCTTCCTTCTGCACCTCCACCTGTAGTTGCAGCTCTCTCCCCCAAACTTTTGTTGTAGATGAGTGAATGAGTGTGCCAAATGAGGAAGGTGTCACTCTTATTTATACTAATTTGTCTAGTGACTTTTCTGGAAGGGCCGACCCGACTTTCTGGAAAATATATTTTATGTTTATCTTTTTCTTAAGCTAACTTTACTTCTGAAGCAATATAATTCTTCTCTATTATTTTCTGTGAGGCTGACTTCTCTTCTGGGATATTCTTTGACTTCCAATGGTTTTCCTTTAACATCTTGGAAACTTCATCTATAAGAAAGGTTATCTCGGAGGTGAATACCTCTCGTAGCTACCAGAAACATCAACACTCCCTCTTAGCTAGGGAGGTATTCTCCCTGATGTTTTTCCTCTGGTCATCATTGTTGAATTTTCACTGAGCTAGGCTCAAGCATGAGGTTTATTTCAATTTTAGCATTTACTTGAACCATAAACAAATGCAGCTACACCATTTACAATTGCTGCAATAACCAAGATCACAAGAAGAATTACCATGCACAAGAACAAAAGAAATATCCTAGGAAGCCCTTCTACTCAAGGGAAGAAAACCCAACAATCCTTTGCTATATTCTCAAGAGAAGATCCCCCAACCACAAAACCCTAATGCACATAAGAGGGTACTCTACAACCTTGAAACTTGCACCCAAGAGAGGTGTGCACTTCAGCCCTAGAAATGTACTTGCTGAAATTTCCAAATGACAAGTGACTTGTGTGTTTCCTCAATGGGGAAATCACCTTTACTTATAATAGACCAGAAACAACAATAGGTGTGTCTGTTGGCACAATAGGGCCGACCTCAATAACTCAGAAAATAATTAATTATTACAATAAACATTAATTATCTTTCACATATGGTAGGGCCGACTTGTACCCTTTACATCATAATTAGGGTTGCAGGTACATCTTACACTTAGACAATATAGCAAGGGATAAACACATCCACTAGTGCTCAGCCACTAGGGACAAGTCCACCTGTGCTCAGCCACAGGGATGTCATACTCAACAAAATCATTTGGAGTACCACATCGTCTCATCTCTCACATAGAGGAGAATGATACACCCATCGCATGGCCACACCCAACCATTGGGGGACGAATCAACTCTCTAGAGGAGAACAATGCCCCATCCATTGGGGGATGACTCAACTCTCACATAGAGGATAAATATACCCCATCACATGGGTATGCCCAACATTGGGCTCCCTCTCAGGTCGAATCAACTCAGTCTCAGAGTGTCTTGGAGGATGTCTCACGAAGATGCAATCATCAACACTCTCTCTCAGCTAGGGAGGCATTCTCCACCAGGCCAAGTCTCTCACGGAAGTACTCGAACTTCATCCTGGCAAGTGGTTTGGTGAAGATATATTCAATCTAATCATGTGTATGAAGGTATTGCACGTGTACTTCTTTCTTCTGCACCATGTCTCTGATATAATGATATTTTATCTCAATGTGTTTTGATTTATCGTGAAACACAGGATTCTCGGAGAGCTTCACACAACCTTGGTTATCACAATGAATAATGGTAGGATCCATCTCATGATCAAATAAATCTGTTATGAGCTTGCGAAGCCACACTGCTTTGCGAACTTCCACACTCAACGCTATATACTTTGCTTCTGTGGTACTCAAGGCCACAAAGCTCTTGTTTCCTGTTGCACCAGGAAACCATGGTAGACCCCAAGGTAAAACAATAATCTGATGTGCTCTTCCGATCCACTGCGCCCCCTGCTCAATCTGCATCGGCATATCTCTACAAAATCATGTCTACACTAGAGGCATATCTCGGGCCATATCCAACTGTGTCTCGTAGATATCTCAATACAAGCTTTGCCTCTATTCAGTGAGTCTGTCTCGATTGACTCATAAACTGACTAAGTACATTCACTACATAGCATATATCAGGTCTGGTGTTAACCAGATAAATCAATGATCCAATCATTTGTCGGTATAAATGTGGATCAATCTCGTATGAATCAGTAGAAGCATCATTCATTTTCTTCAAATCCATCACCATTGGTGTTGGCATGGATTTGAGGTTTGTCATACCGAACTTCTTCAATATCTCCACTATAAATTTTCCTTGACTCAGGAAAATACCATCAGTCCTCTGCCATACTTCTAGTCCCACTAAGTAGTGCAACATACCCAAAGCCTTCATCTTGAATTCAGAAGTCAATGCTTGCTTGCATTCAACAATAAGTATTTTTGAACCGGTGAGGAATAAGTCATCCACATACAAGGCTTTCTTCAACCCGCACAGATGAGATTTCTCGTTGTGTATCACAAATCCTTCTGGTTTCTCGATGTAAACTTCTTCCTCAATCTCATCATTGAGAAATGTTGTCTTTACATCCATCTGATGTAGTTTCCAACCCGTGGATGCATCTAGTGTGATGATAGTATGGATGGAAGTGTATCAGGCTATTGGAGAAAATGTCTCCTCATAATCAATTCCCTCCACCTGTGAGAATCCTCTGGCCACAAATCTCTCTTTGTACTTCTCAAGACTTCCATCAGTTGCATGCTTGATCTTGTAGATCCACTTGGAAGTCACTTATAGACTTCCCTTCTAGTCTCGGAACAATATCCCACACATCATTCTTCATGATGGACCGATACTCTTCTGTCATGGCATCTTGCCATACCTGTTGACCTACTACTTCTCCATGACAAGAAGGCTTGGTATCAATGATGAGGCTCATGGTTGAAAAATAGCTCGAAAATATTTGTGGTCTCTTTCTCTTTCGGAATGTGCCTCGAGGAGTTGCATGTCCCTCTGCCTCATGCAAAGTTTGTTGAGCCAAAGCAGGCCTTTTATGACCTACTGCAATGTCTTTGGGGATATCAACTGGAGCAACTTGATCAAATGAAACAATGGTTGTCTCCCTCTGAACTGTTGAAGGGGGAGAAGGTATTGTATCTTCCTTCTTCTCAAATATTTTCACTCCCTCTGAGTCAAGTGACTCCCTCTGAAGTCTGAAGGATAGACATCTTCCTTCTTTCTATGTTGCTAACCTGAAGACATCTCATGACTTCTCAGGTCCTCTACTGACTCTACAGTACTTTGTTGGCCTCTTGTACTAGGATAATAATCAACCAAGAAAATTTGGACTCTCGTACCAGGGATAATGGTCCAAGTCAAGAGGGATCCCACACCATGCATAATACCCTTCATTATCAGAATGCAACCAACTACAAGTTAATGATTAAATCAAATAAGAACTGTAGTACAATACTTACACTAGTCTACAGTCATGCTCAATCTTGTATTTGGTCCTCCTGAGAAAGGTCATAGGAAGAAATCTTCATCTCTCATGTCTGCATCTCTCTGAGGTGGGTCTGGATCCATGTCAGCAATGGAATCATATTGTCTTCCTCTCTTCCTGGTAGGAAAATTTCTTGCAAAGTGTCCATACTTGTCACATCTGAAGTGTTGGATCTTTGACATGTATTTTCTCTTATCATAACCATAAGTTGATGAAGTCTTCTTGTCTTTGAATGTTTGGCTAAAGTTTCTTTTATTTCTTCCTCCTTTATTTGTATGAAGTGCAAGAGCATGATTGTCATCATGAGGGGAGTCTTCCACTCCTCTAGCTATAAGTATGATTTCTTCCTAGGTACAGTCTGTCCATAGACGATCAAAAGTAGGTAGTTGTTCTCTACCACTGATACTTTGAATAAATGGTTCCCAATTTTTTGGAAGAGCATTCAGAGTGGTCAAGACAAGTTCTCTGTCTGATATGATTTCTCCAATGGCACCTAGTTTATCTCTGATCTCTGACATATTCATGAAGAAGATAGCAACGGTGTCACCTTTTGTCATCTTGATATTTTGAAGTTGGCCCTTCAATGTAAGAGCTTTGAGGGTGTTGTTACTCTCAAACATATTCTTCAATGCTTCATATATTTCATAAGTTGTCTTCAGTTTGGAAATATGAGGTAGGTGATCCAGGTGGATATTGTTGAAATAATGTAACTGCGAAGAGCATTCTTATTATTATTGTTATTTTATTATTAGGATAAATCCCCATTGTAGATTAATCATGTCAGTAATTGTATTAAGACCAAATCCCCTTTTGCAGATTGGTCATCGGACAATTATAATGGGAAGAATAAGAAGTCAACCCCAACAGTTATTATTGAGACCCAAAATTAATATAAAGGTCGGTTTACCCAGCCAGAGTGAAAGGTCGGCTCTGCCAGTAAAACCCTTTCACACGTGCCAGTCTTGTATATATAGGAGGCTAGCACCTCACTTCTAACACACAACTCACTTGCTCATTATCTTATGAGGCAAGCTGCAATTACTAGTTAGAGAGAGGAGAAGAAGAGTGGCGCATATCTTGGGGAGGACTATCTATATTGGTTTGAGTTATCTCTTGAACATTGTATAAGCTATTTATGATAAGGAAGTTTTTGTTGGGTTTTCTTCCCCTAGAGGGTTTCCTAGGATAAATGTTGTGTCTCTTGTGAATATGTATTTCTCAGTGATCTTGTTCTTATGATTCTCTTATCTATTGAAATGCAAAGAACTATAATAATGGCATAAACATTAACATGGTATCAGAGCCAACCTGAAGGAAGCACAATTTGCAAGAGGAAAAACGTCACTGTTGCAGCACCTGCAAATTAGGGTTTTGCAAAAGTAACTTTTTTCAGCTCCCTAAGCACCTAGAAAGTTGTGCCCTCCCCCTGGGATCAATTTGGCACCTAGAGTGCACCTTTTCAGTGGATGGATCTCCCGAAAAGTGAAACCCTAGTTTCACAAAAGTACCAGAAGTACCAGAAAACCAGTACCAGAAGTACCAGAAGCACCAGTCCAGAAATCCGCAGATCAGATTTGACGGGGTAAAAATTGGATTTTCTCATATCCAAGGACACCAGGCTACTCACCTCAGCCAAGCGCACCTCCTGGTAAGGTCAAAATTTGATTTTAAGCATTTTCAATTTTTGGTCATTTTCGTAGCCTCAAGTACAAGATGTCTGCAAGCACAAAGCTTGTTGAGAAACTA
>ML780888.1:344831-356234 GCA_009831015.1 Picea engelmannii | reverse complement strand
CTCCCATCATATCATCAATTTTTCATCTTATCTCCCGCTCATCTGTCCCATTCCCCTAGTCCGGGCATTAGGATGATATGTTTGTGGGGTTGCACCTTATCTCGTGAGAAGAAGGGACTAAAGGCCCAGAAGGTAAAAGCAGTTGGTAAAAGATAAAATCCATAAAAATGAAACCTAGAGATGCCTCGCCCAGGGATCCCCAAGAAGGCAATAAAAGGCCTCTCAGTAAGAAACAAGAGGGACCCTCAGAAAATAACAAAACAAGACCTATCCAAGAGGATAGGGGGTCTCATCACGAGCCAGTTTATTATGTTCATGGGTACCTAACAGCATGACATTGCCACTATCTGGTTACCACACCAGGGCAGTGACCTTTGGTTCCATGGCCAAAGGAAAGGGGGTCTCATCATGAGACAGCCTTATCATCTCTGTGAAAGTGCTTGTGAGTAACACTGTCAGCTCTGGTCACCACGCCAAGGCAGTGTCCTCTAGTTAGTCCTTGAAATAAAAAAGATAAAAAGCAAATAAAGAAAAGAAAGAATAAAGGCAATAAAGGGCTTGGAAAAATTGCATCCATGACAGGTACAGCTCGCCTTCTACAAAGGCATCCACAGGTAATATCATGCATCCCTGTCTTTCACTCTACCCGTATGTATGGACATCCCTTATACACATCGCCTCATTCTACATGGCTTGGATGATACCCCTTGGAGACTTTCCTTTACTTATGGATACTAGCCCAATAGGGTGTCTTTTCCTTTTCTTCAGCCTTGTATTGTAGGTCTTTGTAATATTTTTGAGCTATTGGAAGATGTATCAGGGTTTTTATGCATATGTATGATAATATTAATGATGAGACATGATTAACATTGTTATGATCCCTGTGACTAATGATCCCATGGAGGGCAAATTTTTTGATGTGCAGGACCATGCCTGACGAACAGGTACCACATGGACCGATACACATGGGGAGATGATTAGTTCAGACCTCCATGGGGATGAAGAGCCCATTAGATGGTTGTTGGGACCCCATCAGGGGCAAAGACAGGACAATGCTTGATTGATATTTTGCACATGAGAAGAAGAAGGACGTTCCATCAACAACACTTTGGTTGATCCCAGCCTAAGGGGGTTGACCCACTTCCAGTGGAACGTCTCCCTTTGATGGCACAGGACGTCACCTAGGAGCCATTGACGTCACCTTGAGCATGTGATAGTTGGACAGGGCAGTTGGCACGTGTGGCATGATTGGGAGGCCCAAAGAGGGCCAACGTTTTGTCATTTGATGCTAGATTTTTCCCTAAAAGGGCTAACATCTCCCTCAGTGGGGCTTGACGTCTTGCTTTTTCTCAGATAGGGTTTTAATTTGACAATTTAATGTAAAAATAGTATGATTTTGTTATGTAGCCTTGTCGGCTATTTTTAATGACCTAAATTTAATTAAAGGTCATGATATAGTATATATTGAGGAGTTTTTCCCTCATTTTGACATAACACACAACTCACTCTCTTGTGAGGTCTGATTTTTGTGCCTGGTTGGGGTATTTCATCTTTTAAGTGAGGCACACTTGTTGAAGGAAGGATTTTCTTGGCATTTTTGGCATTTCTCTTGAAGGAAGGTTTACAACTAGGGTTTGCATTGTTATTTCTTCATGATATGTAAGTGTATTTTCTACAAAACTTCTTAATTGAATGGTTGTAGGCTTGTATTCTTGCATTTATTATAAATTTACTGATTTAAAACCCTAGGTGACAAGAACACAAGTAGGTCCTTGTTTCATGTCCCCTAAAAGAGAAATATTCAGCCATTGAAGAAGGAAGGAAGAGCCTAGCCTTTGCTACACTCTTTTCACTTCTTCCCTTCTGCTAGTTGTGCTTTTAAAAGTTAAGAAGGAGGATATGTCCCAAGCCTAGGTTATCTACACCTAGGGTCGTCCTGCTTCTAGGGTTTGGTGATAGGGCCTTGCCATTGCAACACTCTTCCTCACCCTACTCTCTTATCTTGACTTATCCTTTATGCTAGCCGTTTTGCCAAGTTTGACCTAAGGAAGGAGGAAAGAGCATGAGGCCTTGCTTAAGAAACACCAGAGTGAGCCTCTTTCCCATAGGGTTTTGATTATAGGGCCCTGCCATTGCAACACCATGGAACCCTTCCCTCTTGTCCTTAGCCTTTCATCCCTTCAACTTTTCATCCTCTCTTTAATTGACTCCATCTACCCCTAGGCACTGATCTCTGATCCACAAAGTTGAAGTGATTGTGCTCAAACAACTTCTCAAAACTCTTAAATTTGAAACCCTAACTAACTAGCTAACCCTAATTAGGCTGACGTCATACTTGGATATTCCATCTTGACGTAGCATATGTCTTTGATAAGCAATTAGATGATGGTTTGAAAGCATTTATTAAGTAAAGTATTGATTAAATACACTGTTGGCTACATCATCTCAATATTTATTGATGAATTGATACTATTCCATTGCTATATTAATTGGCATTGATTTCATTGATATCTATTGTTTTAATTGCTTATATATTGATATTAGATAGTTATATGAAGTACTAACCCATTGAATTATAGCCTGCATATATTGTTTTTTCTATTGTCTTGTCCCAGGCAGGTGTTCTCATTTGGGGCTACACTTCATTACTGGCTGATTAGCCGGACTATCTGATCTTGGTGGTAACCTGTGAGGAGGAACTTTTACTTTGACCTTTATACTTTGGCCTCTTTAAAACCCCGGGTTACTGGGGACGTCTCCCCTAAGCTAACCTCCCTAAAGAGAAAGAACCTCCCCATTGTGGTGACATTGGGTGGGGTAGGTTCCAGTTATGCTAGCTTGGCCTCCATCTTCTAGCTTCTTGATCTAGCTACAAACTGTGTGATAACAGGACCCCTACCCCTTCTTTTATAGGCTAGAAGGAGCTACGTATTTGGTCGAATGATCGAACATGCATGGTTGAAAGGTTTAGTTAACTTACCCAAATTTGTGTGTTCCGTCATCAACTTTCCTTTTTTCATGCTTTTGTAGGTACACGCGGGTTGTAGTGAGGCAGCTAGCATGTACACTCATGCAGTAGTGGAGTAGGGCACATGGGCCTTTAAAAAGAGTGTTTTTAAGAAGAGTTGTTCAGTACTGGCTTGGAAAAGAAGGCATATGGGATGGTCTAATGTCAGGTAAGTATGTTTGGAGAAAATTAGGGTTATAACAGATGCCCCCTAGTGTGTGAGGTCAGAAGAGAATCTGATGGCCGAAATACATTACCAATCTTTATCAACGTACCAAACAGGTGAGCCCAGGGACCAGAATTCGGGAGGTGCCATATGCAAAATAAAAATTGTCTCACCGAGGTGGGCATACCCATGCTAAAAATGAAATAAATCATGGCTACCAATCAAATACACTGTAGATTCATGTCATATAACTATATAAAGTGTAGCTGCGAGCAATACACAGTGGATCTACATCTCGAAATCAAAAAGATATACATTTATAGTATCCATATTCTAGAAGTTGATAAGGCCTGATGGCTGGAGATGAGGTATTCAAAGCTCGGCCATCAAATTCAAAATCTTCAAAACTCGGGTAGGAGTGTAATATGAGTGTACGACTTCACTGCCCAGAGGTCTTCGACGGCTCGTCGGTCATGGACTAGAGGATCTTGATGATCAGGATGAGGGCTTCATGGATTTCGAACAAAGACTTGATTGGACCTTCGAGATGGTTGGGCATGAGGGCAAGAGACAAACTACAGATGGGCCAACTCAGGCTTGGTAAAAGCTTCCCTTAGACAATAGCACAACAAATGATGAGACTTAGGCAGCATGATATTTTGACATAAGTTCACGACGCGGGAGGCACCGCAAACTCTCCATATGTTTGGAAGAATAACCAAACGGAGGAGGACACAACTCTATATAGCGAGAACAACTTCCTAAGCTCATGTTAAATCCCAGGGCTTGATGAACAAACGGAAGGATGTGCTTTGTCCAAGGGCGACTCATTGTGCTGCCAATAAAAAGAAAATACTTTTCCCTTCCTCTTTTTGGGGTATGTTTAATTTTTTTTTGTCTTTTTCAATAATTTTGGAAGGCTTGAAAAAGAAAAAAAGAATGCTATGTTACAAAGGAGGACCGAGTGTCGCAAACATACTAGTTCCAAGCACACGGAACACAGGGATGCTCAGGGAAAAGGGGCATATGCAGGAAAAGAACACTCTAGAAAAATCATCCAGGGGCCAAAGGTGTCAAGACGCAGAGGCAAAATGCTACAGGGCTTGCGTATAAGGCATGCTTCAGATGGTTCAGTTGAGAGCAACATGGAGCCAACATTGGAGCCGACATTAGACCAAAGATGCAGCTATGAAAACGCGGTTAACAAAACACACAATAGTAATGTCCTTCGATGTAATTTTAACTAGCCCAGAGAAGGTAAGCTCGACCGTTTCTCATATTTAGAGAGTCTGAAAAAACGTAAAAGGAGACTCCAATGGGGTACCTTTTTCGAAGATAGTCTAGTCGGCTTGAAAAAGGGGTAAACTAGCACCGACCAGACGTCTATTCAAAACCATTTTAACGAGTGTGATGGAGACAAGATCACTCGGCGATTTTTTCATTTTTTAGGAGTCTGAAAAAAGCTTAATTATGGACTCCGTCAGGAATGTTCTTCTTGACCATTTTAACGAGTGTGAAAGAATAAGGTCACTCAGTGATATTTTCAATTTTAGGAAGTCTGAAAAGAGCTTTAACTATGGACTCCGTGGGGGTTCATTTTTCGTAAATTTAGTCCCTCAGGCCCGAAAAAGGGTTAAAATCATACCTGAGAATACTCTTCTAGGGAACTGAGGATCCTAGAGGATACCTTTGTTCGTACTTTGACCATCTGGACCAAAAAAGGGGTAAACTACCGCCAGACAGACGTGACTTCAAATTTCAGTTTAGCAAGCGTGAAGGTCAACAAGATCACTCAGCAATCTTTTCATTTTTAGAGGGTCTAAAAAGGGCTTAAAAGAAGACCCATTGTGTTTTGGGAGTCCCGAGGGTGAAGTCAGGAGTGATAAGGAATCATGCAGATGAGGCTCAAACTCATAATCAGAAAAAAATAATAAGGACTCCTGAGCCAATAGTCATTAGTGACAGCATGGGCACCAAAATGCAATCAGGATCTACCTAGGGCATCCATGTTAAGGTAGGCTCTACCACTAAATGACGACACTCCTAAAGCATCAATGATGGTTCTGTGTCGTGATTCGGTGGGATCGATCCTATGGCAAGGCAGACAAGACAACAAGATGCAAGAAGTAGAGGTGGAATCCTAACTTAAATGCAACGAGTTGAAAAATTGATTTTTTACCGAAGGACGTTCAAAACGACCCAAATCTTCAAAAAGTTTCCAAATGCCCAAACTAACACTTCTCGTGACAATCCAAAGAAAACTCTTGAACCATGCTAAATGATTTTTAGTTTAGAAAAAATGACAAAAGCGTCTAAAAATGACAAAAAGAGGTGTAATGTTCCTGACTTGGCTAGTCTAGGAAATGTTGTTAATGTGTGTGTAGGATCAAAGTTTTACATCATATAAATAATCATACAAATAATAAACGTGACAAAGGACTGCAAAGTTTGTATTATGATATCTCTATGGATTACAAAATGGTTGAATGCGGCTGAATAAACTGACAATACTTGACTAGATCAATAGACAAAGGATCTTAGCCGGAATACAAATAAGCAATTGCGGCTGAATAAAATAACAACACTCGGCTAGATCAAAAGACAAAAGGATCTTAGTCGGAATACAAATAAGTAACTAAAAGATAATACCCAGAGCTGATGAATCTGGACCCCGGATGGATACCCCTGGGGAATGCACCCCTCTTCTTCTGGCAAAATGCGTCCTAGTGATTCCAGCGTCGGAATCGGATGATATATGTCTCAAAATGACCAACTTGGTCTACTGGGAAATGGGTCGAAAGGATTTCCCTAAATATGGTCTGATGCTCGCTCTAGAACCCCAAATGTGCCAGCCAAAAGTGTCGCACGTCCAAGTCTGGAAAATGCGTCCCAGTTGATTCCTCTGTCGGAATCTGATGAGGAACTAGGAAAAAGATGCCCCTTTCCCTTCTCTCAAATGGGTCGGACAAAAATCTCAGAATTCTCCCTGGATGGGATAAGTCGACTAAAAACCCTCTCAGAAGTTGTGCCCTCACTCTGGATGAATGCTCCCTTGTTGTTGGACACTATATAACTACTACTGAAGAATGATGGAAGACCTGAATGATCTTCCCAGTGACTAGGGTGTGTCTCTCAACACTGAAATCATCCAACTGGTGTCTTCCTCCTAGAATCCACTGAACTATCTCTCCTGAGATGTGACTCTCTCCTCAATGACAAGTCATAATCTGCATAATGATGAATTAGGTCGCTGACCCTTCCTTTATAGCTTTCCAAAACCCTAAATCCCTGCTAAAACCCTAATTCATTGTTGACTTCCAAAACCCTAAATCACTGTTGAAACCCTAATTCATTGTTGACTTCTTCCCTCCAAGTGACTTTTACTTTATTTTATTATTCCGTGATTAAATCACTTAATTAATTAATTAATTGACCATTTTACCTCTAAAAAGTGATTTATCCATCCTTATGCCTTCTCCAGCCACTGAAAGTCACTTCTCACCATCTTATCCTGTAGTGCTCTTCTTCCCGATTCCGATGAGCTATCACAATAAGAGGTTTCTCCAAGTAATATGCTCATTATGACCTTCTTAGTGAATTTAATTAAGATATGAACCATAATAACTCAAAATTACGGAAATCGTCAGAATGCAACGAAACCAAAGCCAAGTTGTGCGGAATGGATCATGATGATGAAAAATGCAAGTCGGGCCCAAATAAACCCCTCAGTATCTCCTGAACTCTCTGTCACCCCTATCTGGCTACTCGGGTAGGCATAACACTCTGAAATGTTGTAATGTTATAATGTCCCAAAATGGGGACATTACAGTCCTCCATGTCGAAAGATTGCTTGTCCTCAAGCAATAACTGAATCCAACTACATATGATACCAGGGTCCCATATCCACTTGTGTGACACAAGGTAGACTCCCCTCAAGATGTTGTCTCTCCAAGTGCTCACCATGCATGACAACCACATGCTCCTGATGAGTAGAATGGTCAATGGCCAAAGAATCTCAGTCAACTCCCCGAGCAACCACTCTACTCTAAACTCAACTCCATCAAACGCTGAACTACCAAGAATTCCAATCCCTGGATCCCATATCAAAATATGAACTGCAATGCCTCGTGAGATATAATCCTATAACATATCACTACCATGAGTCTCCTGCAAATAACACACAGTCCCAAACTGAAATGAGTCTGTCCTACCAGACCATACCAAACCCAACACGACCCCCACCGATTGAACGTGTTGTTTCCATAGTGAGGTACTACAAGACCTCATCGAATCACCAACCAGTGATGTGCTCTCCCCAATACTGAAACTCAATGGAAAATCAAGGGTACTTCCCCTTGCAAAGGTCCACTCGTCTCCACCAGTCAATGAAATGCCCAACCCTGTAATCCCAGGGTCCCATGCTAGTCTCTGACAGGGACCATCATGCTGATGTTTCTCTACTATGATCATGATTGTCTAATCAAAGTATCCATTCTGGATCCTCCACTCCTGGATCCTCATAAGATGAAACAAACTATTGACCAAATGCACTCCTGGATCCCATGTCAAATTTGGAAGTTCATCACTTCCAATCCCCACTAACTGTTGATGTGCCCTACCAGTAACTGTTGAAATCACTCCACCCTCATGCCAATGAGAGTCTGAATATGTAGCAACCTCTGAGATATCCTTTGTCCCATGGCCTAGTATACTCTCCATCATGCCCAAGGCCTCAACTGTCTGCCCCTGATGATCCACCCCTATCTTGATGTATGCAATCAAGACACTCCTGTTAGGTGGTCTCGTCCTACCAACTCTCCATGCCCCCTGCCACTGTCTAGCTCCCCCTGTGCTGCTATCAATGATGAAAGTATCGGGAAAGGCCATCATAAATATTTGCAACCAACTGTAGGACTGGAAAGTAGCACATGCTTTGGTCAATCCAAAGGTCTTAACCAAAATCTCATCCATCGGCACCCATGGTAAATAATCACCTGTACTCATCATTGAACACCAACCATCGGGTACAACAGGAGGTATCTCTACCAACTGTGGGTCAATCATTCTCCATCCATAATCCCTCACGCAACTGCTTCTACGGTGAAGGTGATCTCCCAGATCTGTATATTGCTGCAAGGGAGAGGAATCTCCATGCTCTACTGAGTACATATCCTCCCTGCCATCCAATGCGTCCCCCTGAATCCCACTATACACCTCTGTATGTCTCTATGAACTACCACTCATCATTGTGTGCCCCTGCATACTCATGTGATCTCCTGTATACACCTGCAACATCATGGATCCTAGGTGTACTATGGGGTCATCTTCTACATGAAGGTCAACCAATCCTGGAACATAAATGGAAGTGTCCTAAAAAATGCCTCAAGCTCTGGAATCCCCATGTGTACGTGTGTGCCCAACTGTCTCACCACCCCTTATGAAGGGTGGTCCCTGTGACCGATGGATATCCTCATGTATCTCTGGATCATATCTCTCCATACTCATCAGTTATCCTGGGTACTCCTCATGCTCCTCCCTCAACTGGTGCTCCACAGCTAAACCACCAACATCCTCTCGCAATGTGGTTGAGGGATATATCTGACTCTCTGCTGAAATAGATGTAGTGGATATCTGTCTAATTTCCTCAAGGAGCTCCTCTGATCTGGACTCTGATTCTTGAAGGGTTGTTTGTGTTCCTTTTGAGAATCTTTGTATTCTCACCAACTCATGAGTGAGTCGGTCCACCTCAACCTCATGCTCCCTCAGTGCCCTGTGATACATCTCGCCAACCTCCAATAGGTAATCCCTATCCCTCAACAATTGTTGGTAGTCGGCCCTCATCACAATCACTCTCTCCCTGAGTGTATGGAAGTCATCAATGACAAGTCCCCCATCTAAACTATCATGTGCCATCGAGGCCCTCCAACAATAACCTACCACCAATGCATCTGTATCATCAATGCATCTAGTGGTTTCCATGATCATGTCCTCATTGACTCTCAATTGTCCTGCCAAGTGTCATGACTCCTAGTCACAATCTCGTTGAGGTGCTACCTCATGCCTATCACCGCTAGTGTCAACAATAGAATCCCCAACAACACACTCCTCAGAATATAAGGCACTGAATTTCCCACTGTCCCCTGTTCTACTAAGTCCTCCTGTATGCCACTGTGCGCCATCACCAACTACGATCCCTATCTGAATCGTACCATATCCTGTATGGGCAGCTGTATCCTCCTGTGCACTCACCCTACTAATATCATCTGCACCTGGATCCCATACAGATGTGTCCAGACACGTGCTATGGTCATTCCGACCAATAAGGAGTGCATCCTCATCATTGTAGATCGATCCTGGGAGTAAGTGTCCCAACAAACTGTTGGTCTCCACAACCTGGTCCATCAATGGAATCTCCAAGATTGGCGATTCACTCTCCTCATACTGATAGGTATGTGTAAGGTCAACTATCTCCAAGCCATACCTCTTCTCCTGGATTTGTAGATCCATATGTTCCTTGTGTACAGTCCCCACACAAGGCTCCTCTACCATATAAGGAATGCTACTAATATCCTCATCTGTCGTGGCTAGCATAGGTGACTGAGAAGATGAAAAATGTGGCTCACTCATCATAGGAAGCTCATCATTCTCCATACATGACTTCCTGGAAGCCATGTCTACACCCACCGGTAGGTCATCCAACCTCCTAATCTCATCATGTCTAAGTGCCAACACATATGAATCCTCACAAGTGTCACCACTATGCTGAAGTATTGAATCCTCAACATTACCTGATGGGGAAGATGAAGGATATGCGCTATCATCTTGTCCATACAACTGTCCCTCAAATGTGAAAGAGTCACTAGCCTTATCAGACTACTCCAAATAGGCATCTATGGTTGCATTCACATGCATCTCCTCATCCTCCTTGTCATAGTGCACCTCAACAATGTGCACCTTCCCTTTACCCCTACATCTGTGATTTGGCTTCCAAGGCACTTTGCAACTGTAGCAACGCTCCTTGCATCTAATGGGTGTAGGCTCCATCTGTGCTCCTGTCAATCCACTCATTGGTAATGATGTATCTAGATCCTTATCTGATTTTCCCCTTAGGCTGGAAGGAAAACTAGCTCTGATACCACTATAATGTTCCTGACTTGGCTAATCTAGGAAACACTGCTAATGTGTGTGTAGGATCAAAGGTTTACAGCATATAAATTATCATACAAATAATAAACGCGAGAAAGGACTGCAAAGTTTGTATTATGATATCTCTGTGGATTACAAAATGACCGAATGCAGTGGAATAAACTAACAATACTCGACTAGATCAACAGACAAAGGATCTTAGCCGGAATACAAATAAGCAATTGCAGCTGAATAAAATAACAACAATCACCTAGATCAAAAGACAAAAGGATCTTAGAAGGAATACAAATAAGTAACTAAAAGATAATACCCGGATCTGATGAATCTGGACCCCGGATGGATACCCCTAGGGAATGTGCCCCTCTTCTTCTGGAAAAATGCGTCCTAGTGATTCTACCATCGAAATCGGACGAGATATGTCTCAAAACGACCGCCTTGGTCTACTGGGAAATGGGTCGGAAGGGTTTCCCTGAATCTGGTCTGATGCTTTCTCTGGAACCCCAAATGTGCCAGCCAAAAGTGTCGCATGTCCAAGTCTGGAAAATGCATCCCAGTTGATTCCTCCATCAAAATCTGATGAGGAACCAGGCAAAAGATGTGCCTTGCCCTCCTCTCAAATGGGTCAGACAAAAATCTCGAAATTCTCCCTGGATGGGATAAGTCGACTAAAAACCATCTCAGAAGTTGCGCCCTCACTTTGGATGAATGCACCCTTACTGTTGGACACTGTATAACTGCTACTGAAGAATGATGGAAGACCTGAATGATCTTCCCGTTGACTAGGGTGTGTCTCTCAACACCGAAATCATCCAACTAGTGTCTTCCTCCTGGAATCCACTGAACTATCTCTCCTGAGATGCACCTCTCTCCTCAATGACAAGTCATAATCTGCATAATGATGAATTAGGTCGCTGACTCTTCCTTTATAGCTTTCCAAAACTCTAAATCCCTGCTGAAACCCTAATTCACTGTTGACTTCCAAAACCCTAAATCACTGCTGAAACCCTAATTCACTGTTGACTTCTTCCCTCCAAGTGACTTTTACTTTATTTTATTATTCCATGATTAAATCACTTAATTAATT
>ML780888.1:316472-344521 GCA_009831015.1 Picea engelmannii | reverse complement strand
ACCATTGCTAATTGAGAAATTGACTAAAAGCCAAAACTACCCCTTTGTGAAAAGAGTTGATTCTGGGAGCTTCAGTGGACGAAACGACCATCCGCTTGGACCAAGTAAGTACTTACTACCCCCTCTTGCATTCTAATTCTTTTTTTATGTATTTAAATTTAGTTTTTGGAGGGGCATCGACCATTTAAAATCTCGACCCTAAGTCCACGTGGGCTGTCTTTTGACAGCCCGAGTGTACATGCGGGCAGAGGAAAAAATGCACGCATATGCATGCTACTGTCAGCATTACAGCCCACATGGACCCTTCATTTAATGTAAAATAAAAATAAAAAGCAAGAGTTAATCCCTCCTAAACTGGGTTTTTTGCAGGATGTATGTTCATTGGAGGGAAAGAGAGCATGAGGAGATTAGTGTGTTGGTTGGGGAGGACCCTAATGTTGTTTCTACATTAATGCAATGTGGGTTGTTGAATTTTTTTCTATGTCCGTTCATGTGAGCACAACCTAGGCTATTGAATGCCTTGGTCGATTATTGGCATCCCGACGCAGAGGCCTTTATGCTAGAGGGGCAGTCGTTGGTTCCAAGGACAGAAGACATATACTATCTGACTGGCCTCTCTAGGAGAGGGGAACCAGTCAATTTTCGTACTTTTCCCTCTGGGCCTCACAACATATCGGAGTTGATTTGACTCCATTGTGAGGCGGGTACAGACAGAACAAGCTCGCAAGTACCAATAATCAAGATTTCAGACTTATCACTGCAAGTGATAGTGTTGCTCATCAAGCGGATTGCTGGGTCTGCGGCTTTGCATCAGGCTTCCCATGCACAAATGAATTGTGCAATTCAGTGCTTAAATGCACAATTTTTTGATTGGAGCACCACATTACTGGACTGTATGAAGAGGCAGTGAACAAATTGTCGGCTGTGGAATCAGAGGAACTTCGGGTTTGGAACAATTCTTTTCTCTTTCTTCTTTGAAAGAGTGCCCAGTTTCATCCCTCGAGAGGTGGTACGAGGGCACCATGTCTCTCTTCCCGCGTTATGCAGATGGGCGGTGATGCTGCCATGACAAGGGGGGGGGAAGGACCATTGAGGCCTTTGATGACAACTTTTTTGCTTGGTTGTCGCGACAGATCCCGGTCATAGAGGACTACCCTTATGTCGGGATCGACTTCTCTAGAGATCCTGAGATGCCGGTACCTCCCGTAGAGTAGCGAGGAGAGATGGGTAAGCCTTCTTTTTTGTTGTTTTTTTATATATATCATTTTTTTTAAACCAGAGAATTTGACAGATATGTGTCTAGTATGTGCAGATGTGGGGCCAATGCGACCAGTGGATTATGCGAGGAACAGGTGACGTCCTCGACCAGAGGCCACACCCGCCGCCATAGGGGGACCAACAGCAGCAGGAGAGCTTCCATTCGGTGAGGCTGAGAGAGTTCTGAGACGAGTAGAGCGAAACTTTACCTCGCTCACTCGCATAGTCCCCATGGCAGAGATTGAGGATCTGCCACCATCTATGCATCCTCACGTAGTGGGGGCACCATGGACGTGGGTCCGGATTTTTCAGTGTTTGGAAAACACCATTGATCATTACAACAGGGCCCACAAGCCCCGTCCTTAGTTAGGCTAGACTTTTCACATGCCGAGGGCACTACTTGTATATTTTTTGAGGGCATAAGCCTTATGACTCGTTACTGGTCGTATTTTTGAAGCACTTGCGCCCACCTATGTACTCTAATGTTTTTGATATTATATATGGATTTTTATGTCTTTTTATGTCTTATGGATTATATTTGCTTTAAAAATGTAATTACATGTGCATGTGTGTGTCTTTCTTATAAGTGTGCGAGATGCCAATCTAAAATTTGATTAGCTAGAGTATCTGTGACTTGATTTAATCTCCTAGGAACATGAAAATATGTAATATAATCAAAGCTTTGTTCTAAGATATGTACCCTAAGGAACCTTCAGTGTAAATTAGGATCATGAACACGGTAGACTCTATTTAACTGAGACACAACCAGTTGAGCGTCTAAATAGACCCGGAGGTGAGAGATACTAAATGGCAAAGTGTCACGAAGCAACTCAATAACTGTGTTGTATTCGGCGACATTGTTTGTGGTGTCGCCTAAACATATACCTCCTGAAGATAATAGCTGGCCCTAAGGTGTAAAAATTACCCAAGTTGCGGAGGCAAGCCTCCGAGTGTGTCGGCTAGCGTCGTCTACGTATCCAACAAACACCTCTAATTCACTTGACATCTGCCACAGTGATAAAAGATGACACCAAAAAATGACACATCCATAAAACCAAAAGAAACCAAAAAGTAATAGTACAAAGGCTATACATATGTTACAAAAAGTTACCCAAGGTGATCTACCTAGGAGTAATACTTCTTGAGGTAGAGCCCATTTCTAGGCTTTGCCAACGCATTTCCCTCAAAATCTACCAGACGATAAGTGCCCTTTTTTAGAACCTCTTTTACGATGAAAGGTCCGAACCACATGGGTTTGAACTTGCCTGCCCCCAGGGGGTCCTTATCTTGGTCTTAAACCAAGACAAGGTTGACTTCCGAGAAAATCCGAGGACGAACGGACCGATCATACTAGCACTTGAATTTTTGTTTGTGAGCTTCGTTAGCTAAGACTGCATCATGATGCTACTCATTGAGCTTCTCGAGATATAATAAACACTCTTCAAGCGGTGAAGTGTCTGGCGATAACTGTATGGCCAACTTTAAAGATGGGATCTGGCATTCTATGGGCAAGACTTCTTCCAGCACATAAACGAGTTGAAAAGGTGAGACCGGTTGCAGTCTTAATAGACGTTCGGTAGGCCCATAATGTCGAGTATGACATCAAATTCCAATTTGACTTGGCCAAATTGATTGTTCATTGTAGGATGGTCTTACGAGATTTATTGACAGCTTCCACCTGACCATTCGCTTGAGGGTAGTAGGGTGACGAGTGTTCTTGCCGCAACCCAAGTTTTGATGTTAACTCGGTCATCATTTGGTTCTGAAAGTGACTTCCATGGTCAGTGACAATCTCTCTTGGGACGTTGAACCTTGCTATAATATGGTTAAACAAAAAGAGAGTTGCAGTCTCTCCATCATATTTAAACGTTGGCATAGCTTCAACCCACTTTGTGAAGTAGTCGACGACTACAATGATGTAATGATGCCCCCTTACTGAAGGAGGGTTGCATGTAGTGTAATCAATCCCCCACTTGGTGAAGGGACCAACTGTGATGATAGGAAACATGGGAGCAGGATGTGCCCTCATCTTCCGAGAGAAGATCTGACACGGGTGGCACTTCTTGACTGATGTGATACAATCTTTGATTAGTGTCGGCCAGAAGTAACCAGCTCGTAAAATCTTTTGGGTTGTTGCCAACCCATACAAATGACCACCGCATGCTCTAGTATGGCAATCATTAAGCACGATTTCCTCTTCTTCATGAGTGAGGCAACGACGAAGGATGGAATCTACACCTCGACGATAGAGTGTCTTTGAGGATGAGATAGTTCTTGGCCTGATGACGTATACGATGACGCTCTTCATGAGAAGCAGAGGCAAGGCACTTCAAATTCTGGAGATAGACAAGTATATCTCCATACCAGGGGTCCGAAGATGCTATCAAAAACATGTCTCCTTGAATAGGAGATTCTTCGGGCATAACATCACCTAACTCAACCAGAAGTTCCGAGATGAGTTCCGCAAAGACCAGTGACTTTTTGGATTTCGCCGAAACGAAATCTAAGTCAAATTCGTAGAGGACAACTATCCATCTACTGATCTTTCTGTCGATTACCCGTCATGTCAACACATATTGAAACGGATTCACAATGGCAATGACGGTGGTCTTGCGAAACAAAACATAATGACGCAACCGTTGGACAGCATGCACTGCTGCCAACGCAAGTTTTTCGATATGAAAATAATTGAGTTCTGGTCCAACCAGGCCTCGGCTCAGGTAATAAATCACATATTCTGAGAGCAAATCATCCTCCTAAACTAAGACCATGCCGATGGTTGACTCTGTTACAGCCAAGTATAATAAGAAATCTTTGTTATAATTGGGTGGTTGAAGTAGAGGGGCAGTCATGAGGGCATGTTTCAATGCTTTGAAGGAGCGTTGAGTGGCATCGTCCCAATGAAAAGGAGCGTCTTTCTTCAGTAAGCGCATAAAGCCCTTTGTAATCTCAGCATAGTTTGCGATGAAACGCCGCAAAAAGTTCACTTTTCCCTGCAGACTCTGAAGCTGAAGGATTGTACGTGGGGGAGGCAACTGAACTATTGCCTCAACCTTGAGAGGATCGACCATGATCCCTATTGTTGAAACTATGAAACCTAAGAGATGGCCCGATGTCACGCTAAAACTGCAATTGTTGGGACTCAAGCGAATCTGGAAGTAGCGACATCGCTCAAAGATAAGTCGGAGGTGTGTGGTATGATCAGTTCTCTTATGAGAGTGTAATGCTAAATCATCTAAGTAGGCCTCAACGATATGTTTGATATCATGGAAAGAAAAAGACATGGCCCACTGAAAGGTAGCGCCAGCATTTTTCAGACCAAACGGCATCTTACGATACGCAAATGTACCCCATGGACAAATGAATGTTGTTTTGTGTTGTTCTTCGGGATTGATTTGTATCTGATTATATCCCGAAAAACCATCCATGAAAGAAAAGGCCTCACAACCTGCGCATTCATCAACTATCTGGTCAATAAATGGTGTGGGAAAATTAGCTTTTGGACAGGCCTTGTTCAAATCACGGAAGTATGTACATACACGAATCGTACCCTATTTTTTGTTAATTGGCACGGGGTTTGACACCCATTGGGTCAAATGGACGGGGTAGATAAAACCTGCCTTGAGCATTTTCTCTACTTCGACCTTAATAGTCGCTACTTACTGAGGATTAATTGGATGAATCTTCTGCTGAACCGGCTTCGCGTCAGGATAAGTTGTTATTTTGTGTTCAAAAATTTTGGATCGATGCCTAGCATTTCCTCGTAAGACCAAGCAAAAACGTCGCAGAATTCCTTAAATAAATCTGTGTAGATTTGAATCTCTTCGGGGGAGCAGTCAGCTCCGACGAAAACATTCTCCACGACGCCAGGGGTTCTGGAGATGTTTATAGGTATAGTTTCGGCGATGCTTGCCATATTACCCTCGGCATAAACAACAAGTGTCGCCAAAGGATTAATAGGACAAGACCTATCTCTAGTCATAGTCAAGGTGAATTCCCCTGCCTCAATTCTGCTTAACTCTGGGAGGAAGTAAGATCTGTGATGGAGATCGTCTTAGGGTTTGTCCAAACTAGTCATTGCTTCCATGATTGCTTCGTCTGAGGGCAAGACTAAGTCTAAAGAATCTGTATCAGCGAGGGAACCTTGAGCCCAAATAGGCTCTAGAATTGGATCTAACTCTTGTGCGGTAGTTGGATCATGGTCGACAGAAGCTTGCTGGATTAAAGAGTACACTACTTCTGTCGAGGACAAGGGCATGGACATACCATGGTGCCCTGTCCCTTCCATTGTGGCCGATGGGAGAGGAAGAATCCACGGATCGTTGAAGTAAGTCATGCGAAACGACGAAACTTAGAACACCTCAACCTTATGGTGGTCAGATATGAACTTAACATCGCCTTGAGGAGGTGGGTAATCGAAAGTGACCATCAAATGTGGGCACAAACCAACCCCTATGTTGACGACGTGGGGTTGAGGGTTATCAATCATTGGGACCACGGATGCCCCCAATGAAGGGTCGGGAAGGGAGAAAGACAATTGATCAATGGTCACAATCTGGCCCTTGTGTGGAAACAACAAGACCCGAAAAACTGTAGCGAATACTGCTTGCATAGCATAGGTCCAACTCCTTCCTAACAATAGGTTGTATTCAGGAGATGCGTTCAACACTTCAACCTCGACACACACGGTTTTCCCTCCTAACTGCACGGGAAAAGAGAGGATAATTCCATGGGGTCGGAATGAACGACCATCGAAAGCGGTAAGAAGAGTAGCTGACGGAGACAAAATGGGCTAGCCAATGGCCTTCCAACACGCCAAAGACATTACACATGTTGAGGCGCACTCATCAACCACCGTGCGGAAAATGTTCCGATTAAAAGTTTTTGTGGTGTAAGCCACTACTATCTGGAACGCTACATGGTAAGGGAGACGAGGTTTTAATTCGATCGTATCAAGCATGATCGTACCTGGATTACAAGTCTCGACGGATCCTAAAGTGGCTAAAAGAGTCTTTCTCTGGGAAGGGCAGCTTTGGAGGAATTCCAAAGCAGACATCGCACAAGGGGTTTGAGACATCCTCCACCACAGAGTAGTTCTGGGCGGCCCTTGCATTTGGGTTATGAGAAGCTTTCTTAAACGCAGTTTTTTGGATGCGTGTCATGGTTTCTCCCAACGTCTTCTCGATCTAGAGAGGAAGAGATGGGGTTTCAGCTTCCTTACCTTTCTCATAGGTGATTGGCTTGATGTAATCATGTGCTCTAGTCAATATATAGGCATCACCTTTCATCATATACACATTCACGGATGCAGGATTGTTTGAAGACAGAGGGGGTCCTTGACTGCCCCCTTCCGCGCTTGTAGAGGTTTGAGTTAGATTTTGGCCATGTTGAAAAGGGTTTGTTAACACAGTAGGTTGCTGCTGTGATAATAAATTTTGGGCCTCTGCAAGCCGAGGGCATTGGTGAGTCAGGTGGTTTTCCGCACACAAATTACACGGATACCTCGACTTCCTTTTTTCAGTGTTGCCTCCGCCAGCATTATTAGTGGGTTTCTTATCCCCCTTACCCTTCTTACGTTGTTTTTTCTTTCCATCAGGTTGTTGGGTGGCCTTCGGATTTGTCGATTTCACACTGTGTACATCCGACATTTGGGTAGGGGGACCATTCGGAACAGTAGTCTGGCTAGCCGTTGTATGCTAGATAGACAAATGTTGCAATTGTTTCGTCAATTGTTCAGCAGGCTTTGTTTGTGCTGAACCAACAATACCATCGGCATGTGGTCCAGCTCTCTGTCTGGTTTTATCAAGTATTGATCGTGGTGCATCTGGCAAGATCTTGTATAGTAGACCAGACTGAGAATAGATTAGCTCAAGCTGTTGAGCTCTCATGATTGCATCTTCTTCGGAAAACACTCTCGACGTTGCGACGTCTTTGGATAATTGTGGGACCAAAGACTTAAGGAACCACTCTAGCAAGAATGTTGGTGGGATTGGCACCTTAATCAAACTCTTCTGGCGTCTCCACTCTTGGATGTGATCAAAGATATGGTCCGCTTTTGTCTGTTCGAAATTGGCCAGCAATTATGTGCCAGCGTCGTATCTCAGAGGTAATTGAAAATGGTTTAGGAAATCCATTGACAATTCACCGAAGGAAGAGTACCTTGAGCAGTCAAGCTCAATGTACCATTTCACAGCACTCCCAATGAAAGTGCGTTGAAACAATCACAACTCTACGAAGTCGTCTTTCAACGAATTAGATGAGCACCAAAGGTGAAAAGTAGTCACCTGATCTCCTAGATCTTCGTTAGGCTTGGCTTCAAACTTTGGTATGTCCGAAGGCAATTTCGTTGGCATAGGAAGCCAACGCGGATCATGACAGATAGGGTCGTTCAACAACCTTGTTAAGTCTGGCAAATGCAAGGTTGTCAGGAAAGGTAGTTTGGGTTGTTGGTGATAACCATGGAAAAAGGGGCCTGGAGTTTGAATGGCACCAAGTTGCCAGGAAAAGTTGCGTTGTTGGCTGGGGTTCTGGTAAAAACCATCGCCAATGTACAGATTTTGCGTTTGAGGAGACATCATCGGTTGATTCCCAAAATAGGACGTAGATGGTTGGGTGTGAATTACATTCGGAGGAATTTGGGAAGGGTTGCCCCATGTCGATCCCATGGGCATAGGTACTGCACCTTGCCCGAGATTCCATTGGTTGTGAAAAGAATTGCCCCATATCGGCATTCCTGACGAGGGAATTGATCTCTACCAAGAATTCCAAGGTCCTGATGCGGAAGAAGTTCCTGGGTTTGCCCCCTGTGCAGGAATAATACCCTGCATAGGATTAGGTTGTCCGTAACCGGGGTTGCCCCCAATCGGGAAAGCAGTCGACGAGAAAGCGGTGTTACCAAACACACCGAACAAAGAAAACGGTGTCGAACTTACCAGCATATTATGAGAAGGTGGTCCTTGACTCCCTACTCCAAATGAACTATGGTGTGTGTTGGGCCTGGCGGATTGCTGGTGGGTATCGTCGAGCGAAGGGGACGAAGGAGATATATGACCTCCCCCGTAAGGGAAAGCGTTAAAGGGAGATGAAGTGCCCCCCATGGGTCCTTGCAGAGGAGCGTTAGATCTCCCTACCCCCAGACCTAAAGTCTGTAATGTGGAGAAGGATAGTACAGGGCTTGTACCTGAGCTATGCATCTCGTATGAGAACGGAGGGTCTGTCGCACTCTGTGTGAAAGGAGCAGTGGTCGCCGCCAAAGACGGGATCGGACCACTGCTCTAGGTAGAGGCAGTAGAGACCATGGTGGCTCGGACCGGCGACAGTGGGTTAGGAGATGGAACACCCCCTATGGTGACAACCGTAGTGGGAATAGAAGAATTCCCAGAAGAAGTGGAAGCATTTGTTTCCATTGTTGCGTGTGACACTGTCTGGGGCCCGTAAAGATAAATCTGTACGATGATGGGCGTTGAAAGATCAGTGGTTGGAGTTTCGGGTGGATCGAGAGCTTCCGCTCCAAGGTCTGAAATAGTTGGTTCCTCCGGATGTTGGTTGGGCATAGTTTCATGTGACCCGGTCGCTTCAAAAGACCCTTGTTGGTCTAGCTTTCGCCTTAGTGGTGGCGGGGGTGGCTCAAGTGTAATCGGTGGTAGGCTAAGAAGCCTTCATGACCGGCGGAGCTCATGATCCTCCACTTTGTGAGAAGATCAAAGACACACTAGGGCTTTCTATTCATTCAAAAACAACACACTAAAAAAAGTCCCTACGAGATAAAACAAGCAAACACTAAACTAGTTGGAAGAATAGTTACAACAACCAACACTAGAGAAACTTATTAGTGTAAGTGCAACTCGAAAACAGAAGCACCCTCTAGGTATACTCTGCAAAGCGTGGCCCGATGTCTATCCTAGTTACCATGGTATACCCCCGCAGTCACCTGTGTATGTCTCTAAAAAAGATAGGCAACTAGGTTGTCAGCGTGCGAACAGTCACCAGGTGGGTACAGTCGACAGTTGGGTAGACCACAATGAGCAGGGTATCAAGCCTGAAACCTGTCAAGGGTATCAAAAGCAAGTGGTCTGGAAGACAACTGAGGACCTCGAACGGATTCGAGACCCACGAAGCTCCGTGGCAAATGCAATCGACGAAATCCCAAGACAAACCCTCTATATGTGTTCTCCACTACTATTGGTCCGGCTTTGGAGGGGTTATCTCTGCTACATTTCCGCACGTGACCTCGTGTTTAGCCTTTGTGTTAGAGGGGGGTCTCGAATAACTTTTACAATACTGGAATTTTACCACTCCCTAGCACAGACTCTTATGTATGTTTTGCAGCCTTGAAGAGTTTCCTCTCCAACCTAAATCAAGGCTCTATAGCCTAGACTAATTGATGGACCCTACAAACATAAAGTCTAGTTGATTTTAATTAATCATTAATTTTTTATGGCTTGTCTTAAGTCGAAGGTTATGAAAGTGAAACTAATGATGTTTGAGAGACGAAAGAAAGGATAAACAGAAAGATGGAAACAAAATAACTTCTTCTTGACACAATTCTTAATCAACTTTTCAAACTAAAATTTTTTCTAAGATCTTTAAACAGTAAACTCAAAACAAGATTTTGCTTGACTACAAGCTACTTATTTGTCCTAAGTAAACAGCCAAAAACTTATGAAAGCAAAACTTTTCCTGGTTACTAATGCAAACCAACAACTACTTAACCAAACCAAAAAAAAAAAGGCTTTTTTATTTATTTATTTAATGCTCGCAAAGAAAAAAGGAAAAATAACGACAAGTAAAGACCAAGAAAACTTCTGGCCTAAGCGCAGATCACAAAGAGTCACTGACAATAACACACAAACTGATGAAAGCAAACTCTCACACTTGTCTAAAAACCCTATGAAAACTTTTTAATGAAAAAGAAAGTTATTGCTGTGATCAGACCTAAGTTTTTGACTGCTATTATGGAGACCAAAAACCCTGAGAGGTATAACTCTTGACAAGGAAAAGGATGACTGCCTCTCCTTAAACAAAAATTTTCTCAACAGACACATCGCTGACAGTTCAATAGCCAGCGTGTACACTCGAGCTATGTAAAGTCAGAGCGCGTGTACATGCATGTAGACCTTATGCAGGCCGCGTGTACCTCTGCAACTCTTCAAAAAATGAAAAGACAAGCAATCAAGCACTGGCAAAGACTACTGGTATTGAGAACCATAATCTCTTGAAGACTCGGAAACTTGCTTTGACAAGAAAAAAAAAAAAAAAAATTCAAGGAAAATTTCATAAAACAAAACCAATCTGTGGTGAAACCTAAGCTACAAACTGCGAAAAACAAAGACTAGAATGAGTTCCAAAAAACCCCTGAGAATGATCACTTCTGACAGGGGAGAGGATGACTGCATCTCTAATAAAAAAATTATGAACCTAGCCACGCTATTGTTACTTCATCAGCTAGCATATCCACGTGGGATGATGTGAAAGTTGGGCGTGTGTACACGCATGCAGGCCTTATACAAGCCACGTGTACCTCTATGACTTCCCGAAAAGAAAATGCAGCCAAGCAAAGAAAGCAGGGAGTACTAGTATGGAAGACCAGAATCCCTGCTAGCTCAAACTTTTGCAGAAACTCTAAAAACAAGTAATGAAACAATTTTTTTAAAAATACCCAAAAAAGGACTCCCAGAAAACCCTAGAGATCCCCAATATGGTCACCAATTTTGTTGTGGGTGGGAATCCCTCCTACGAACTTAGCATTTAAGGGCTCTAATCATGCATGCAGAAAATGACCATTTCAAAGGCTTCTACTCTTTCCTATTCTCCCAACACAAAACCACACATTCATGCAATACAAAGGTGTAAACAGGATTCAGTAACTCTACCTTGATTCCTCCGTTTGATGTCGATACCTTTGCTTTCACTTGCTTTTTTATTGCAAGCCTCCTCCCAAAGCTGACCTGCATTCACACATGAACAAACAAAAAGTTCCGAACATGCATTTCATATACTAATTGATGGGTTAGTTGTGACAATATCATAAAATAAATATTCAACTTGAACACGTAATATGGCGGGGCGGGAAAAGTATTCCTTTTTGTATTAATCTTCACAAGAGTAAAATTACAATATGTGGTCAGCACTGCTCCTCGAAACTTGTCCTGGGCTCCTCTTCAACTGTCCTCCAACTGCTTTGCTCTATACTTCTCTTTGCACAATGATGGCTAAAGGTTGGGACAAGGGGAATGCTCAATTGGGTATAGTTTCTTTACTATGATTTTCCTCCTTTCAAATGGGACCCTTACCCCTTCTTTTATAGGCTAGAAGGACCTAGGTATTTGGTCGAATGACCGGTCATACATGGCCGAAAGGTTTAATTTACTTACCCAAAGCTGTGTGTTATGTCAGCAACTTTCCTTTTTTCATGCTTTTGTAGGTACACGCGAGTTGTAGTGAGACAGCTAGCATGTACACTTGTGTAGTAGTGGAGTAGGGCGTGTGGGCCTTTAAAAATGGTGTTTTTAAGAAGAGTTGTTCAGTACTGGCTTGGAAAATAAGGCATATGGGATGGCCTGATGTCAGGTAAGTATGTTTGGTGCAAATTAGGGTTATAACACCTCTCCTTGGTATGTTTTGTCCACTTCTATTTCTTCATCACTATCATAGGTATTTCAACGTGAACCTCCCACCACCATCATTATAATAAAAAATGGAACCAAAATGGCACACCACATTGACATCAACATCATGAATGTTGAACCTTGACCCTTGATAATAAGTTGCTACCTGCAATAGAATGATGGAGGAGAAATGGGAAAGAGTAGGAGAAGAAACTAGTTTACAACACATGCATTTTAAAAACAAATAAAACAAGAAAAAAAAATGGGCTTTAAGAGCCTACCTCTTTAGCTCTCCAATGGTGGTTGAATATGACTATGGTAGCCTTCAATCTCCCTTCCAAGCTCTCACAAATGGTAGCCTTCAAATTTCAATCTCTCTTCCAAGCTCTCCAATCTCCTTATGGGACCCTTCAATATTCATTACAAGCTCTTCAATCTCCCTTCAATCTCCTCAATAACTAGCAAGAACCCTCTCAAGAGTCAAAACCCTCTTAGCAAAGATGAGTGAAATGGATGACATGAGAAATAGAATGAGAGAAATGGGAGTGAAAGAGTGTTTTAACCCCTTACCTAACCCTAGGTTATCTTTCCCTTGCTTCATTTCTCCAAAAAAAAAAAACAACTACTCAATTTCCTCCTCATGCGCGCAAGCTCAGGGAGCGTTTTTGGGGAGTGTGTTTTTCCAAGAGAGCGCTCCCTTAAAAACCAGGGAGCACATTTTTTGTTGAGGAATCGCACTCCCTAAAAACGCTCCCCTTCGGAGCGCGATTCAGAAGCGGGTTCGAGGGAGGGGGGCGGGGGGGGGCTCTCCCTCATAGCCTTGGTCAGAAGAAATTGATTTCAGCAGAGATCATCAAGCGGCTGGACCTGCTGACAACACCACACCTGCAGCCCTACACCATCGGTTGGCTTCGCCAAGGAAGAGATCTTTGTGTCCACCAACAGTGTCGTCTTCCCTACGACATCAAAGCCTTTCAAAGATGAGGTATTGTGTGATATTGCTCCCCTTGAAGTTTGTGATGTTATTTTAGGACAACCATATTTGTGGAAGCGTCATGTTGTGTATGAGTCTAGACCTCGCAGTGTTATTATTACTTTGGGTAGAAAATTGTATAAGATACCAGAGGTAGTGCCGCCTACCTCTATTTATTTAATCTCTGCTAAGAAATGCAGCAAGATCTGGACTTCGCCACTACCTATCAGTTCTAGGGTACAGGCACGATTGTCGTCGATTTTCACATTCAAGACGGACTATTATGCTATCTGGGCCATCTCTGTGTTCCTACAAGCGAGTGTGCAAAGTTGATTTGGGAAACCCACTACAGTCGGATAGCGGGACATTTTGGCATGGAGAAAATTGTGGTCGTTTTTCATAAACATTTTTATTGGCCAAAACTTTGAAAAGACGTCAGCAAGTATATCATATCTTTCACTGCATGTGTCATTGCCAAGCCAACCATCAAGAAGCAAGGCTTATACACCCCTCTTCCTACCCCTAAGAAGCCTTGTGAATCCATCTCAATGGATTACATGTCTGGCCTTCCATCCACCAAGAAAGGCAATGATTGTGTATTTGTGGTCGTTGATTGGTTTTCGAAGATGGCTATCCTCACAGCCTGCAAGAAGAATATCACAATGGTAGATACTGCCAAGCTCTTCTTCAAACGAGTGTGGGTCCATTTTGGGATACCATAAACCATCATCTCCGACTGGGACATGTTCCTTAGCACATTTTGGTCGAGTCTTTGGTCACTGTTGGACACCAAGCTCACTAAATCCACTGCTTTCCACCCCCAAACAGACGACCAAAGAGAGGTCGTCAATCGGATGATTGTGCACATCTTGTGCATGTACAACTCTAAGTATCCACATACATGGTATGAGAGTCTCCCCTTTGTTCAGCACAGTTACAACAGGGCTCTCCATAGCTCCATCGGCCATAGGCCATTTCAGGTGGGGTCGGGATTCCAACCCTTGGGTCCCATTGATGTTGCACTACATCTTTCCACCACACCGACGGACTCTTCCCATGTTCAGTCTAAGACTGACAACCACCAAATTCATTGAGCGGATTCAACACATCCACCAACAGGCCATGAGATTTTGCAGAAATCCAATGCTAAGTACAAGCAGTGCAATGATCAACACAGGGTATCGCACCAGTTTCAGGTTGGAGACAAAGTCTGGTTACATTTGCAAAAGGAACGTCTCACAGGGTGCCATCGGAAGCTTTGTCCACTTCGCTATGGGCCTTACACTATCACCAAGGTTGTGGGTAGCAATGTTTTTGAGCTCAACACTCCACCCTTCATTGGCTTGCACCTAGTGTTCAATGTGGACATCCTTCGGCCATAGTTTCCACCATTATTGGACACCTCAGAGATCGCAAAACAACTGACACCGATAGAGCTCAACCCTGACTGCATGGAACAAGCATCCACCGATCAGATAGTAGACACACAGGTCAAGAGCACTCACCAGCAGAGGATCCAGCTTTATCGGGTTGTCAAGGTAGGGCAGCTCCTACACCAAGGAAAGTGGCTCACCCGGGGCCAAATTCAGCAAAAGTTTCCTCACTTGCTGGGGGAACTCAACGCAATGGAGACCATTGGTTTCTAAGGGGGAAGGACTAATCCATGTGGATATTGGTGACCACTCGCCTATTCCAACTAGCTCATTTTGACAGTTTTAGTTCAACACGTTCCTCTGTACTTCTTTATAATGGTGGGTTCTACACTTTCGGGGTTGTCTGAAACGTCACACGTCTTCCAAGTGGATACTGGTGGCCTCCCACCTAATCCAACTGACTTGTTTTTTATGTTTTCATGTCAACACATCTTGTTGTACTTCCAGGGTCGTTTTGGGACCCTTAACAGTGTTTTTTTTTATCACCACATTCAAATTGTAGATGGAGTCAAAGTTTGACAGCATAATGTGTAGTTATCTAAAAGACCTTTCCAACGAGCTATCACGCGCCTAAAACGAAGGTCGAATGCAAAAGTTACGACCCCGGAAAGTTGAGGTACCAACTTACCCATAGGGGCCCACATAACTTTTGGCGTTTCACCTCCTAGGGTTAGGTTTTTGGATGACTAGGGTTTTGACATTCATGAGTAAAATCAAAAAGACCTCTAGAGCCTCATTGTAATCAATCTGCTCGGACGGATGCGCGTAGCAGCCACATCTCTTCTCAAAGATAGCTACCACCATTTGAGCAAGTGTTTCAATTTTGCAGTTTTACTGTTTCAGCCTATTTCATTTATTCAATAGAAGATATTTCTCACTGGATATCTATGTTATTCTTCATATCTCTGTGTTTATTATATTCAATTTGGTAATCAGTTCGTTCCGCTCCCAAATCTGGATCTCTCTTCCTTTATTAATATTGTTGGTGGCCCCTTTCTTCTTGTGGTAGTGAGCCCTTACAGAGAATATGTAAAACTACTGGACAAAATGCCCGACTTCTTAATAGTGACCTTGGTGGAATAACCATCATCCTCCATGCTTGTAAGGGCACCATCCATGTCTTGTTTGTTTTGTCCAACCTCTAATAAGAGATATCTTCTTTGTCGATGTGGTAATACCACTTGTTACATTCACATCATTTTGAACAGCGCGTGCTGTCATTTCTATCGCAAGCTTTTAAGGCACTTCAGTTGACACATACTAGACTCGTATTTCACAACCTGACAAATGCGACATCTTCTTAACTACTTGATTTCTCTTACCATTCCTCATTATGGCAACAGTACAACTGAGTGAATTGAAATTTGATAGCAATTTGATAATGGACACTATTTCACAAAATGGTTGCAATGGAAAACTAGAATGTACCTAGGAAACCTATAAATTAATTGGGCTTACAATGATAGTAGAAACCCATTGTACTAACCAAAACTACACACTACAAGAAAATGTTGAGCACAAATTTAAATAAAGGTGGTATGAACTCATTATCAAGTGAATGCAAAATATTCCACAACGACAACACTAAGGGAGAATGTCAAGCACAATTGGAGATCGGGGCACTAATAACTCTATATCGAGAGTGTTGAGAGCTATGTATTAATTGTATGCAAAAATTAAATAGTCTTCATTATATAAACATAAATTTTGAATGATTTAAATTTGTTTGATCCATGGACTTGCCACTGATTTGTTGAGAGTAAGTGTGGATTGAGTTCCACTGTAAACGCATATTCATTGAATATGATCTCTGCACTTGCTCATGATTTGTTGACAGTGGTTGATGTGTATGGAGCCTATTGTAAACATGTATTTTGATTGTATTTAGTATTTAAGGAATGTATTTTTAAAATTGTGACAAGAGCATACTTGTTTAGTGAGTTGTTTAAACCTCTGATTAATGTCTTTGCTTGTGTGAGTGGGGAGCCTCAACAATGCTTCAATCTTGCAAGTATTGAAGTTAATGAACATTGCATCTTCAAAAATTCACAATAAATCAGCCACCAATGGAGCATTGGGGCTTATAAGTCAAAGTTATATGAATGACTCTTTAAGGCGTTGTTATTTTTTCTTTAGGATACATACTTATGAAATTAGGGACCTTCTAGATTTCTCATGTGCTCAAAGGTTGTACATCTGAAGACATTATGGAGATTGGAGATTCGATTTATTTGGATAAAAAATTCTCCCTTTTGTTGACAGGAGCTTTCCTAGTTGTACAAGGGAAAACTGAATGTGTACAAGTAAAGCTTGAAGACATATTGTGTTGTCGATGTGACTTTTTAAGACAGTGAACTTAAATTTTAATATATTCACTTTATTCCAAAATCGAGTGAATGTGATATGCATAATAATTTTAATTGAATATCAACGCCCTGGACAATTATGGGGCTCATGTGATGTTGATCTGACTTTTTTGAACACTGGACTTGAACTTTTAATATATTTGCCTTATTTCAAAATTGAGTGACTGTAATATACATACTTTATATACATGACAAATTTTAACTGAATATTGAATGTGTATTTTTGTAGCCGTATAATGTGTACAAGTAAGCTTGAATACCTATTGTGATGTTAATGCACTATTTTTAGACACTAGACTTGAACTTTATTTCAAAATCGAGGAGTGAATGTGATACATACTATATATACATGCAAATTTTAATTGAATATTAATGCCACTGACAATTATAGGGGGCTCATGATGTACAACAGGGGCACTTCAATGAGCATTTTATCATATTATTTAGTTTAATAGTTGCAAGTATTTTTTCAATAAATAGTTTGGAAATTAATCTAACATTCGAACCCACCCAGACAACTTCCCTTTCAACTATTGAACCCCACCCAAGTAATAGCTGCTCCCCTGCACAACAGTGGAAAAATGTGGATAATGTTCTAAATAGAATCTGCCAATATGACAGTGGGTTTACTTTAGTGAAGATTGTTGACTTATCTCAAGGTTTGAAGGAGCTTTGCTAGTGATTTGTTTAGGGATGCCCAAATTTCGAAAGGATTAATAATAATCAAGAACAATACTAACTAATTAATGTCAAAATAAATGCTTTAATGCAAAAAGTAAAAAATTAAAAATTAAAAAAATGAATTTTGATTCCTGTCTGTGCTTAATAGATCTAAGCATAAGATGGATCTATGCTAATTTAATAACATTTGTATATTTAATTTTGCTTGCATATTTTCAACATTAGAGACAAACTAATTTACTATAAAAACCAATAAGCTATTTCCAATTCCAATATTTACAAGATGTTAAATAGTCGCAAGTTAAAAATAATGTTTGAGATCCATGATTTCACATTGAGAAAATGATTTCAGCAGTCTCAGTTGTTCAAACTATACATCTGCAACTTCACCAATTACTTGGCTGCTTCCATTACCACAGAAATATTGTTATTTCATATAAAATGAGTTGCACATGATCTCGCTCATCCACCACTTTAGAGATCACAGAGGCTGCAACATTATGTAATTCCATGTCATGATTGTTGTTAAAGCAGGAATTTGGAAATAATGCGAAGATACTACTCTCCTTAAATAACAAGAATGTTGCACTTGACCATCTATAGATTTCTCGACTTAGGTGGACACTAAGGCTGAAAAACCATGTCCACATAATACATGGGATCTTTCCAGATGAAAATACACAAGAGAGTAGTGTATCACTCTGCTTATAGAAGACCAATCCTGACGTAGGTGGACACTAAGGCTGAAAAGCCATGTCCACATAATACATGGGATCTCTCCAGATGAGCATACACGAGATAGTAGTGTATTATTCTGCTTATAGAAGACCAATCTTATTTCCTACCAGTGAGAATACGCGAAATTTGCAAGCCTCTACTGAAGGCCTGGTTGAAGAGCAAACGGCTCTGGAACTCCGACACAAATGGAAACCAAGCCAATATAGCAACTGGTGTAAAAAGCTGGAGTCCCATTACATACTCATAACTCCGAGCAAGGGCACGAACAGAATCCCAAAGTCCACATAACTGAAATAGAGGCCTGCAGGCCAGTGCAATCTACACAAACAAAACCCAGATCTTAAACAAAGCATATACTACTACCAATTTCCATTCCCAACTAGAAACAGCTGACAGATAAAGAGCACAAGTTCATCAATGCTAACTACCTGCAGGAAGGCCCATCCAGTAGGCATGAATGCAAGGAAACATGCAAACAAGTCTGCTATGGTTAATCCACAGACAACTATGAGAATAATGAGAACAGATAAAAAACCAATGAAAAGAAGCCCCTTCAGAAGACGGAACATGAGCTGAAAATCTGCACTGAACCTCCGCCTTCCCATGGATACAACCTGTGCATGCAAAAATTGAAATAAGTGGTATACAAGTAAGATTTGCCAAAAGATATATTAAAACCCATTCCAAGCTATTTGGAGCAAGAGACAGATCATTATTTTTTGGCAATGAAGGAAAATAAGAACGCAGTCCATACAGAAAAATCAAATTTTGGAAAGTATTCCCTTCCTAAATTGTAAGATTAAACAAAAATGTTAAAAGTAGGAGGATTGTCTACCTTCAATACCAATAAAACGATTCCAATGACAATCCAAGATAGCCCATATACCTGCAGTTTGTTGATTAGGCAACCATTAGATCCAAAAAAAAACATGCCCAATCATGCTCACTCTAATAAATGATGAAGCATATTTTATCTATAATGGAAACTGATTAGAAGATGTACAAACCATACCAGAACACTCCTGTGTTCATGTGCAATATTTAGGTGATAAACCAATCCATATTGATAGAGGAAAAATCTAAGTGATAACAATATCTCCCAAATCCGTCCTCGCAATCCTGAATGCTTGAGATGCTCCTGTTCCTCATCCCACCATGATTCCCAACTCTTTTCCTGTACCACGCCAATACCTCCACGGTTGTTGATCCACTTATTCCAGTCTGTCCAGTCTTCCACAATTTTTTGCCACTCGAATCCAGAAGGATTAAACAGGAAAGGTGCAAATAGCCATGTCCCAACCATAAACCACATGGAATAAGTGATTAAGACATAGACAACAGTCTTACGATATGAATGGCTATAGACAGTGTACACAATCAAGAGCAGCATCAACTCAAGTCCTTTGACAAAGTGACTGCGTGAATAGAAGCGGTAGTTGTCTGCAAACTTAGCATGATAGACAACAAATCCACGCCCAGTAGCTCTGTATTTCGCTCCACCGTGAAGTAATGTGCGGCCATAATAATGTGTCTTTGTCCCAAGAGAGAAAGTAAAGAAAACTGAGGCCAGCTGCAGCTGCATGACCACGAAGTCACTTAAGGCTTTGCGGAATCCTCGTTCTAGGCCAATTTCCATCAACATAGGTAAGGCCATTAACAGACCAAGCTGGACAAATGATTGTGAAGCAAGGGCTGCCTCCAGAGGAGAATTATGTCGTAGAGCTGCTTCACGTAACATTGCCGTTTCAAGTCCACTCAAAACCAAATACAATCGACCATACAGAAAAATATACACTGTAAGTACAGTCACCTGCAATACATATACCAGAAGTTGTTTTATTGTCATAAGAGTGCTAAATCACGCTAATCTGTCAAATAATTCCTATTAGTTAAAACCACAAACCAATCAATGATGTATGCAAGTTATTGTCTTGAGATTTAAAATGGGAATGCAAAACTATACTCAAATGACAAAACAGAAACTTTTAGAAATATGGAAAAAGAAGAGTGCAATTTATCCCTACCATGGAACTGAAATAAAACCCAATGGTAGTGAAATAGCAGGACATCATCCGGAAAAAGTCAAAGCGGTGTCCAAGTCGATAAATATCACGACTCAAAGTCTGTTCACCATTCCCATTTGCCACCTTTGCCTCAAATTGTGATATTTGATTGAGTCCCACATCACGACCTTTACCAACTTGCATGTATTCATGATGAGTTACATTTCCTTGCCGTAGTGTAGAATTGAATCCTACAAGGAAAAAGGAAAAGGATAATGACAGTATTATATATATCTATGCATCTGTGCTTCAAAGTTTAATGCAGCAATATATCAATGCAAGAATAGGAAGCCTTTCATACACATCCCTCCATGTTAAAAATATGTAACTAAATCATAATATCTAAATGTAAATAATTATCAAGGGCACAGTAAAATTAAAAAATCACAGAATACCTACCTGCAAAAATGTCCTCACTTAAGTTGATAATTTTTGAAGCTTTGCTTATCCCACCTCTTGTGATGTGAAACAATCTATCAAATACGTCAGGATGTCCATAATGAAAGCGCACCCTTAAAGGACAAGAAAGATGAAATGAGTAACAAACAAAATATGAACAAACTTGCCTGCAACCTCATCTAGCAGTTAATTGCAATCTTATGGTCAATATGAACTAGCTCTCATGAAAGGAAGACACATCCAGATCACAATGCTAATATGGTTTTGCAGGAGTCCATGCTAGTGAAATTTGAAGAGAAATGTATGGCCTGTAGCAGCAACAGAAGACAGAGCAGTGGGAGTGTAGAGGACAGGTGATATAGCAAGGACAGGTCAGTCATACCAACCCTACATGTTACAGAGGTCAGTGCCTGTGTAGCATAAAATTCGTACAACAGAATGACATACCATACAGCAGAAAAGAGCATGCCAAAAAAGCAGGCTGCACAGCAGAAAATACAGGCCAGAAAAGCAGGCCTTACAGTAGAAAAATGGGCCATACAGCAGAAAAATAGGCCAAAAAAGCAAGCAAGCCATACAGCAGAAAAAGTAGGCTGTACAACCAAATTAGAATACAAAAAAAGCCACATAACTAGATGTATAGGAGGAGAAACGTGGCAGCCTCACAAAAGAAGAAAAAGAGACTTAAAACTTAAAAGGTACGAGTTGGCCTTACAGTAGCTATCCAATCATTTCCTCATTCGAGGAAAGATCATATACGGAACATGTATCCAATTACAGTACTCAACGATACAAGAAGCATTCCATACACAGTAAATAGCATCACACAGAACACAGAATTACAGAGTGCAAGCACACCCTTCAAATTTTCATTAGCTGCAATTCTATGTTGCAGGAAACGACCCCCTGGGTGCTGCACCAGTACCCGAAATGCATTGAAACGTCAAAACAGGTACAAAACTCCATCAAAACGTCGTCGTCTGTACCGTACAGCGTTTTTCGATTTGGAAACGTTGTACAGTACAGCCAGCCTCGTTTCCAAGGCGTTTCGGCTCGTACGACAATCGTTTCGGCGTTTGTTTGGGTTTTCGGGCTCATCCAAGCAGCCAAGAGGGTCATGGGTCCCTTAGGTGGCAAAAAATCCCCTCATTAACCACTAATAAACATTTTAAATCCATCCAAATATCATCACCATTTCATCATTTTATTTAAATTTTTAACATTACCATTAATTGTTTCAGGATGTTTGAGAGTGGTTCCAACCTCATTGGACTTCATATGGGAAAAAGTAGAATTTTAGGTCCCATTCAAAATTCAAGAGACTTAACGGTTTTCAGGATTTCAAAATTGGCAGGATTACAACGTTTCCACTGGATTCTATCATGTATGAGGGTATGGAACTGGCATTTAATCAAGAGCATCAAGCCCTCTATGCACCTCGATGTCCACCGGTTAACATTTTTGGGGTTGACCAATCCAGTTCTGATAACATTACTTTCTACAATACAACTTTGTACAAGTGTCATACTAGGGTTTATCCAACCCCCATTATGAAACACTCTCGAGGAATGATTCTCCTAGGATTTAATGCCTCTCCTCTAGGATGGTGCACTCTCTAACAAGATGTTAGTCCAATGCTCCTATTCCATGGTTGTATGCAAGTGTCCTCATGCAAGGCATTACTCCTATAATTGTGTGCTACAAGTCCTTTCATGTTAATAGAGACATGGTTTTCCATCTAAAATGTCATTTATGTGTATCATTATTTTTTTCTTGCAAGATAATGTGTTATTTTTTTCTATCCAAATATCATCACCATTTCACCCACCCTAGTAATCAAGAGCATCAAGCCCTCTATGCACCTCGATGTCCACTGGTTAACATTTTTGGAGTTGATCAATCCGGTTCTGATAACATTGCTCTCTACAATACAAGTATGTACAAGTATCATACTAGGGTTTATCCAATCCCCATGATTAAACGCTCTCAAGGAATGATTCTCCTAGGGTTTAATGTCTCTCCTCTAGGATAGTGCACTCTCTAACAAGATGTTAGTCCAATGCTCCTATTCCATGGTTGTATGCAAGTGTCCTCAAGTAAGGCATTACTCCTAATAATCGTGTGCCGCATGTCCTTTCATGTTAATATAGACATGGTTTTCCTTCTAAAATGTCATTTATGTGTATCATTATTTTTTTCTTGCAAGATAATGTGTTATTTAAAAAAAAAACTATATAAACGTGACCCTCCAAAAATGGAAACGCTGTGACGTCCCCGTTTCAGAAACTTCCAGACATTTCCCCATTTTGTGCAACTTAGCTGCAAGTAAAGTTACAATACCTGACAGCCACATATTATTAGTTGAGACCTTACCATTTACGAGGTTTCCTTACAAGAAGATAAGATTATCAAATACAAAATTAATTACAATATACATCAGTTACACAGATATGTCATCTTCCATCCCTTTAACTTCCATTTTGACCTCTTCCAAGTTCCACCACCTATACAAAATCTTGAACTATGCTTATTTCATGGTCATAGCTTGCACAACTTCCAACTAATGTTACAAAAACTGTGACTTGGGAATAAACCAGCAAGGATCAAAAAATAGGACTCCAAAGAAAATTCAGGAAAAAAGAGGAATGACTCGGCAAAAACTTGGAAAATCAAAGTGGTGTTTCCTCCGAATGCTCCCTCCAAGGCTCTCTTGAACGATCCATCTTTAACTTCCATGGGAACAACAACATCAATGCAATCAGCATCAAAAACAAAATTCCCACCAAACGCAATGAAAAGAAAAGGACCCTTCCAAATCTCAACCATATTAGAGAAACAAAACTTCGACTGTCGCCGTCTCCTCCCTCTCTGACCTCGATATCCCCTCGCTTCATGTTTCCTTGCAATGTTTAAATAATGATACAACAGAAAAAACATACACTACAGTATCATGAAAAAGATAACATGAATATCCACAAACTTCTAGTCCACCATCAGCAAACACCATAGAAAACATTTTAAGAGGCTTTAACAAAATGCTCTGTAATTCTGACTATAATTCCTTTGTCAGCTTGTGGATGAAACATTTTGGTTTTCAATCCATCATTAGTAATATAAATTAAGGAATTAATCACAACAAATCTTCAGAGAGCTTACTTAAGAGGGCTTGCTAGCAATCGTTGTCCAATGGTAACAAAACTAGTTTCTTGATTTGACATGAACCAAGCAAGTGATGAAACACTGCACCAATCACAAGAAAGAGAACATGTTATTGAATCTGGCAGGATCTACAGAAAATCAATCGAGAAATTTCTACTTTAAGTTCCTAGGTATATAATTGTATTGTCTGATACAGTTAAATTGGAATTGCGGAATTTCTCAACATATTGAGAAACAAATTCTATTGTTCCACATCAAATTAACCCCCCTTCACTTTAAATTTTGAAATATAACAAAACTTCAGCCTATGATACCGTGTAACATTGATGCCATAAGAGACTCACCTGCCCGTAAAAATATGTTCTCTAAGGCCAAGTATTGTTGGGCATCGTACACCATGTTTCTTAAGAAATTCTTGCAGCAAGTTTCGCATTTTGAAAGCTTCTTCTAGATAGTTGTCCTTCAATACGTTGAAGAGTTGGAACTTAGTATCCATTTAGTAAACAATAAACATATTTAATATCTGATAATCATATGGAAACTAGGCATACCTGGTTCATATCGATTGTTTGAAGAGCTTCTCCACGAGTGAAAATAATGGCATGATTCTGATTTTCTGGCTTCCCTTCACCAAGAATAGGATCACCAGGCAGCTTGATACGGTATATTATCTGCACACCAGGAAATAAATTGTAATTTTAAAAATTAAAATCTAATAATCTTGTACATTGCCATTGGGTTTAGTTGGAGACTGGAGTATCTTTTGTATCTTAGTAATATGTCTTTAAAATTCTAATTTGAATAAGAAAGACAGTTTTTCAATGCCATATCATAGTTTAATGAATATACTAGACAACCGAGTTTAGCATTTTCAAAAAGAAATTGCACTGCTTTATGTCTAGGGAAAGCCTAAAACAGGTGCATGATGGTGTGAAGCTGTTCGATGGAGCTTGATGTCATGTTATCAATGATCATCATTCCAAGCTATATGACCAAGAACTAAGATCTAGCGAAAGCAATACAAATGAAATGTATTGGTGTTGAAAGCTAAAAGATAAAATTTGGAAAGGTGTATTCACAATTAATTCTAACTCCGTCCTGCTTTTCATTGGTTGCTTATGGGAATGTTTATAATTAAGTTTGTAGTCAATCAATGCACATTGTCCAAACAACATTTTACAAATATTCAGTTTAGAAACACCATATTTGGTCATTTTTATAGCATATTTAATTCTTTTTGAATCCCAAAAATTTCTCCTAGCAGTTCCTTTGGGTGTTCGTTCATTGCTCAAACTCCTTCCTATCAGTTGCCACATTGCTGAACATACAATAATGTTCTGTGGCCTGGATTTCTGGATGACTAACCTCCTAGGTGTGTGGCAGATGCTTTCAGTGCTTAAAGTCCTTAGAAAAATCACACAATAGAAGCAACAAAGATTTTTTGGTGTTCAACCTACTTAGCACCAAACAAACAGTGAGTTGACCCTTCAAAGAACGTGGCCTTTCTTGATAACTATTAGAACATTAAGACCATGCCACATCCTAAAACATGAAAGAATCAAACAATGAATGGCATGATAAAGAATATCCAAATAGTCAAAATGATGATCATTTGTCAATGGGGTTTGCTGATTCGGCGAAAGCATGGTGTTGTTATTGCCCCAACGAGGGTTTGATTCCCTCAAGTGACATGTTTACCCCTCATGGGAAGGCATGTCTCCATAAGAGGGTCGTTTATTGCAAATGGGGCCATGTGCAAGTCCTAGCAACTTTGGTGGAATAGATACCCCCAGTTGCAGCTGCTTAGCCAAAGGGGTGCTTTTGTAGCTTGTGAGACACATCTACTACATTCTAACATCACATATCAAAAATTTGTCGCTTGCTAGTGTTCATCATAAACATTTCAAAAGAAAAGTGATGGCCATTCTTATATAGTTAAGCCATTAGTCAAAAGTTAGTCTTTTGATTCTTTTGAATTTAATGCATTTGGATTGTAGCATGTTGAACTCTACAAACTTACAAAGTTATTGTGATGTTGTATATGCTTTGAATTGTTAGATATGTTCTTAGCTAAGTAACAGGACATGGCCCCCAAGGGTGATGTGTTTGTAACTTTGTATCCTGCAAGGCAGACATGGATGCGCTAGGACATGTGTTTGATACGTGTTTGGCACGTGTCCTAAAATAAGACACATGTTGAACATATGCCCTAGATGTGTCCTACATATTTGACTCTAAAAATCATCTTTCGTTGCTATTTTCTCAATTTCAGCCGGATGGAAAAAGCTCTTATGGTCTCTCATTGTGAATATGAAGGGTAAAATCGAGATTTGAAGGGATTCCAAGTGTTTTGTAAATGTCCTATTTTCTAAAAAAATTGGATCTTTGTCTATATTTCATTTTTGTATTTGTAATTTTTTTAATATATATATATATAGAACGTGTCCTTTGTGCCCTGTTTCCGGGGTCGACGTGTTTCCCTGTCCCTTGTCCTCATGTCATGTGACTTAGGTTCTTAGATTATTGTAAATTCCTTTTTATCATACTATCCTAAATTATGTTTCTATAAAAATTTACTAGCTAGTTTTTTGGTATTCATCATGTTTTTTCGCAATCATACCTATTTTGTATCTTGTCCTTATTGAAACAAGTCTACACATATTGTGACCTTGATCTCTATAACATACTCAGAGAATTGTGAGTCTTTCTAAAACATTTATGTTTAGGCACAAAGAAGATGTGTTAACTATTTTGGCAACATCAACTAATAGCACGCAAGTACTTTTGATTATTCCTCTCACACACATATATGTATAGATAGAGACGGTCCTCTATGAATCATGTTCCATGCAAAATAAATAGTCATATACCCTTCAAGAAAGCCTTTCATTAGAAGCATAATGTTGATAGACATGATTGAAGTGGCGGTCTTGTCCATTACTATTAAGATTATTCCCCATGTTTGTCGATCTTAGATTCTAATCAATGATTTCAAATTTCAATTCACCTTCCTTATCTCTAAGAATATATGCTTTGGGTTGTATATATTATTTTATGGATTACACCATTTAACCGAATTGCCTTTGCAGGGTAACTTGGAAATCCTTTAGTTCAATGTTTCACCAAATATTAACGAAGCTCAAGTAGAGTGGTGCATTGCTCAAACGAGGGTTCTAGGAAAGTGATAAGTCAATTGTGAATTCCTTTTAGTTCTTTTGTGTAAAGTTCAATTTTCTAAACACTAAACTATTTTTAATTTTCACTACAAGAATATTTGTAAACCTATTACACTACTAGTTGTTGACCACCTATTTCAACTAAGGGGTCAACTCCATGTACCATGAAGATATGCACCATCAGGTGCTACCAAGTCAGAGACTTACTGGTTCTACAAGGCAGTTTTAACCTTCAACACTTCTTTTTGTAATGGAATTTTCACTCCCCTGCGTGGGATTATAATGTAATGAGTTTGCATTGATCATAGTTAGGTCAGTTGCCTTAGGACTTCATCATTAGAGGAGTCCCTTTCACTAAGTGTTTTTTTCCTCAGGTTATTAATTTGGCCTAACCAGCCTTATTAATTTCCCTTGAGTTTTTCACTCCCACAAATAATTCCTCCAAAGTGGTGAAAGGCGTTCTAATGGTCTAGCCCTATGGTAGCTAGTGTTTAGGAATATTGCAAATGACCATGCAAGACATCTCCTAAAGTTTTGTGGAGTTCCGTCGAGTCTAAATAGTTTTTTTGTTTTTTTTTTAAATTGCCTAAGTATTGGTAATTTTAATTAATTTTTAATAAAAAATGTGTTAGAATTAGGAAAGTAATGCAGAATAGAGATGTCTTTTTAATTAAAAGAAAACAACTAGAATAGCAACTGGAACATATCTATAGATCCTGAACTATTAACCAAATTCAAGTAAACACCATACTCAAATCTGAACAAACTTTAACCAATGATCTATCTCCTAGTCAGTAAACATTTTATCATCAAGACAGAAAATAGTACTTGTACAGGCTTACTAGTGTTAAATTTACATGCAGCAGCGAGAGCCATTCTCCTGGAGGATGGCTAAGACCCTAGACAAGATCTAGGGCCCCCAGTGCACTCCTGGGGTATGTGGTCTGGAACCAATATTGATGAAGACCCTAGATATGTCTAGGGCCCCTGGTTTGTAACCAGGGAAACCATGCCTAGGGCATGGGAGTCTTGGTCTAGGACCAAGCATTTGAAAACCCTAGATATGTCTAGGGCCCCTGGTTTGTAACCAGGGCCCCTGGTTTGTAACCAGGGTACCCATGCCTGGGGCATGGAAGTCTTGGTTTGTAACCAAGCAGTTAAAGACCCTAGGTTTGTAACCAGGGCCCCTGGTTTGTA
>ML780888.1:294296-307619 GCA_009831015.1 Picea engelmannii | reverse complement strand
TGGACCATGTCCAGGGGCCCTAGACATATCTAGGGACTTTAACTGCTTGGTCCCAGACCAAGAACCCCAGTCATATACTGGGGGCCCTCTCAGGGGTCTTTACTGCTTGGTCCCAGACCAAGAACCCCAGTCATATACTGGGGACCCTAACAAGGGTCTTTTGCCATGGCACTGACTATTTGGTCCCAAACCAAGTACCCCAAGAGTGCACTGGGGGCCCTAGATCTCGGCTAGGGTCTTTGCCATCCTCTCAGAGAATGGCTCTTACAGCTGCTACAAATTTAACAAAATGTAAAAACTAGGTCCTTGGGCTTTTGATAGGGGTATTTGTGCTCAAAAGAAATGGAATGAGACCCCCTACACCCTTGGACCAAGTTTCGGCTCAATTGGGCAAGTTTTGCTAGGTGTTTGTCCATGAGGAGTCTTAGTCAATCCAAAACAGCAATTTAATTGCTAATATTGACATAGTCAAAATATCAATTTTTGTAATTTTGAGCTAAATGGTTAGAGAAAAGGTGGGAGATGATGCCTAAACCTTAGACTAGACTATCCTAACCCTTTTCTCACCCTCACAACCCCCTCTTACCTAGCCCCCACTTCATGATGGTATCTCCCCTAGGGAAGTTGCGCCCCCCTCCTTGAGTAAACTTTAGAAAAGAAAAAGTTAAAAGGTTGTGGGCCCTATCTCCCCTAGTGCGCCCTCCTAGACCTTCCACCTCCCCCTTTGACTTGGCAAATGCTTTCCAACTCATTCTAACTCACTCTACCAAAACCCTAACCCTAAAAGTGTGCTCCGCTCTTAGAGATTCTCAATGTTACCTGTGGAGTGACACTTGGAGGAGATCCAAGAGGGGTAGCTCTTGCTCTCCAAGTATAAATCAAACCCCTCCCCTCCTCATTCTAGACCAATTATTTTTCTACTGTTACTCTACCCAAATTTCTCTTCACTCTTCCATCTCTCCCATCTTTCTCTCTTCCATTTTTTGCTCTCATCTTTCGAAGAGGAGTTTGTTGCAAGTATTTGCAGCGACCTCCTACTTGATTAATACAAAAGCTTTGGAGGATATGATGCTTTGAGAGTCTTCTTGGTGCATCCATTGTTTGGGAGGTGACTTGTTTCATTTTTGTATTGCATTCTATTTGTTTACTGTAGAGATCCCAAGCAAAGTTTTTTGCTTGGGTTGGTTATCAATAGGATTATTGTTAATCTAGGTTGAGTACATTGTTTTCTTGCAAAGTATTTTGTAGGTTTAACATATATGCTCATCTCTCTCTCTTTCTTGTAGCTTGCTAACATTTTGCAGGTCATTTTCTAGTGTTGGGAAGGTAGTTTCAGATCTGGAAAATACCATTTTCCAACCATTTTCACCTCTAGAACTTTGCTGCCATTTATTTCTGTCATTTTCATTCAGTTTTTTGGGTATTCTAACACATAGAATATGTCATATAAATTGATATACATTGCTGTAATTTTCTGCAGAAAATTTATGTGTAAAAACATAAATTTTCTTAACATTGTTGTCACTTTTGCAACATTTCCAGCAAGTTTTTGCTTGTTGGTTTTTTGCAGGTTAGTGACCAAGGAGGTGTCCAAGAGGCCATTTGGGGCCATACAAAGCACCAGTACAACCTCCCAAAGTTGGGTAACATAATACCCCTTCTTCTTCTTCATTCTAATCATTGTAAGCAAGCCCAAGGGAGTCCCAAAGGGCTTGCAATTCTCTTGTATTTAATTTTCTGCATTTTTATTTAATTGTTTGCCTACATCTTGGTGAGTGTTTGGCCCAGCCAACCCCAAAAACCGTAAGACTAAAAAGTAGAGTTTATTTTCTGCAATTTACTTTGATTTGTTTGCCCCACTTGTCATTAGGACAATGTTGAGAGGCTAGGCTTTACTTCAAGTTTTTATTTTCAAGTTCTTGCACCCACTTGTGCACAAAACTAGAAGGCTTTGTCCTCCACCTTGTGCACTTGCTTGAGGTTGTTAGCTTAGTTTATTTTCAAGCATTTTTAATTTTTAATTGTTTGCCTACACTTTGGAGTGTGTTTGGCCTTGCCAAACCCCAAAATCGTAAGGCTAGATTAGTTCGTGGTTTGTTTTCTTTCACATGCTTAATGATCTAAATCTAATCTAAGAAGTAATCATGTGCTAGTTTAGGCCCATGGAGGCATAATGGTTTAATTTGCTCATCTTGCTTTGCATTATTCATTGCTAGCTATCCTTAATTTGGGCATTTTACTTTCAAACACATTTCATTTCTTGCAATTTAACTTTCCAAGTATTTTACTTTTTTGCAAGTCATTTAATTTTCAAGTACATTGCTTAATGGTTTAATCTTTACAAGTACTTTGTTTTTATGTCTTGCAACCTTGTATAATCTTGTGTATTATTTCAAGCACTTAAGTTCTCTTGCAATTTACTTATAGTACTTTACTTTTCAAGTGCATCTTTCAAGTACTTTGTTTATCTTGCAAGCACTCCTTACACAAACACTACATTTGCAATCACCTTAACTTAATCTAATCTAACTTAAATTAACTCAATTTACCTTAGTCTCATAGGGCCTAAAATCAACTAGCTTAATAGGTAACCTTTTACTGTCCCAACTTTTCCAACAAAAAGGGAATTTAAGGAAGAAGCGAGGGGTGCTAGATCGGGGACGATCTCACGGCACTTGGCGTCCTCCTTATGGAGTACTTCTATTCCTGGGTTGACCTGTGGAGCTAGGGTGTGGCCTTGTTTTCCTCACTTATTGAGCACCCAACAACTCTTTTGGTACAAGAGGGGGGAGTTTTTGGGTTGTCACTTAGTCTAGGATTCACTTCTAACTTAACAACTTAACTAATCCTAAAATCAATCCACTTAACCTTGGACATTTATTTGGGTACATCTTATGTGGTTTATGCTTTAGTACACATTTGCAAGCACTTTAATTTTACATCTTTTATGCAAGTTACTTTAAGCATTTGTGGATTTGACTAAGTGGTTTAGAAGTTGCGCTTTAGCCCTTGGAGGCCTTGTTTCATGCTTTAATTTTGAGTTAAGTTATCTTTTGATGTGATTGATCTCCATCCTTGAAGTTGTGCATCCTTTGGAGGCTTCTTCATTGTTTGGAGCTTGTGGTTGTGTATGCCATTGAAGGCTTCCCCTTGAGTTGCACATCCCTTGGAGGCACTCTTGTTTGGGATAGTTGGCTTATGTGTTGTGGTTGTATCTTCTTGTGAGCAATATCTCTTTTACCTGCACATTCAAGTCATTCACAAGTTAGTTGCTTGGTTAGTTGCTTTGCTTGTATAATTTGTATATCTTGTATCTTCATTGTTGTATCACTTAGTTTCATTGTAACTTTGTAGATAGTTATTACTTTCATTTATTTGTATCTAGTCTAATTGTAGAATCTAGGATTCTTTTGTAATCTTTGTTGTAATTTTTGTAAAACGAAACTCCCTTAAACATAGTTGACCCCTTGCCCAATCTTAGGCACTAGTCTTAGTGGACTTAGGGAAAGGACTTCTTTTGCATATCTAATCTTGCACTTTGCATTGTTTCTTTTGCATATAGGCTAGATCCCCCAAACCTTTAATCAACTAAAATCAACTCCTAGAAATTAACTTTTAACTTCATCCAGTAACTAGGGTCTACCCCCCTTGGCTTCCCTAGGAGTAAGCCTAGACGGAAGAGGTTCAAGTCGAGGTGGCAGTGGGCTTTGAACCTAGGCATTGTGCCTCCAAGGACACACTAAGTGAGTTGGACTTAGCTCATGTTTGCAAGTGTGTATAAGGACGGCAACACTAGCCATTTTACAATTTGTAACAAACATGTGGAAGTCCATCAATCGCACTATTTCAGGCATATTTATTTCTTCTTAGCCTTTGGTACATGCAAAATGTTTTTATTTATAAAGTACTTTTGATTGAATGCCAGTGTCCGCGAAAATAGCTAATTTCAGTATAATTCATGAACCATCACCCTTCTAGTATGTTATTTTATCATTTAGGCAAATGTATTTCTATCAATATAACAATAACATTCTTACAAATTTTTGGAGTTAGTTACTTTTTTATTATTTGGCAGCGGCTTTTTCAAGTAATGGAAAGAGTAGTCTTGCCACATATTTGCCATATTTCTTGAAACAACTTTGAGATGCAATATTGCCTCAAATTGCACTCCATTGAAATCTTAAACCCATAATGCTCATAATTTTATTGAAGAATGCTTGACTAATATGTCGTTTGAAATTGACACAAATTGTGTCAACTGCATTGGTATCCAACTTAATACATTAGCATAGGGCATAATTTCACTATGGTCCATCATCCAAATATGCAGATCAATGACATTTATAATCATGATTTATATAAATGCACATATACCATGATTATACTAACAACCATAAATAAGGGCATGGAAAATAGACCGCAAATACACCATTTCAAGAATGCATTAGGTCTTTGGGCAAAAGAATACTTGGCTCCCAAAATTGAAAAGAAAAGTATAGAAACACAGTCAACTTAACAATATTGCTTCTCTGGTTCTTGCTCCACTTATGTAGCCCATTGCACAAATCTAAACCACATATACATGTCACGGTCCTTCTTCCAACCAAGTATGTCAGTGATAGTTCATTTTGATGTGTTTAGGCCATAGTCCTAATTTTGGCAAGTTATACTTCTTGATTAGGTATGGTCCGAAGTTTGCACAATAAATTAAGGATGATGCTCAAATTTCACCTTTAATGTAAGTTTCCCTGATTAAATGTAGGTCGGTACCCCTCATAATGTGCAAGAATCAATCATAAATCCAAGTTCCTCAAAATATGGGAATACTCTCCTCAAGTATTCCACAATCTGTCATAAAAGCCAAAAATAACATCAAAAGAAAAGCTCCGTAGTAAAAATCAGAGTTCTCTCCCCATGATGCTCGAAGAAACAAATATCATAAAACAAATGCATACACAAGCTAAACAAGAATGGTAATGATGACAATGATGGGTATATATTATTATATACTTCCTAGGACTTGGAAACCCTCCTAGCCAACATGCAACTATCCAAAATTGAAACCCCACTATGGGGCCCTGCTTATGTGGAGCCATCATAACTCACAACCCCTATGGTGCCCTGCTTATGTGGAGCCATCATAACTCACAACCCCTATGGAGCCCAAAAAAACCTAGAGGTCATATTTTTTCTAACACACATTTTTGGGTTAATGTCACCTCTCTTTCTAAGCCATCTATCTAAATATGGTTCCCTGTGCCTCAATATTCTTGATTATGATCAAACCATAGCATATAGGCACTAAACTTAACAACAAAGCAAATGCCTAGACGTATGAGCCAACACCTTAAATGCAACAAATACTTCCATATGTGGCCATCATATTTTCCATGTAAATGTGAGAGACAAACAATGCAAATTCTTGGGTTCTAAAATAAAGCACTCTACATATTTTGTTTCCACTTGTTTTACATTGTAAGAATACTCCTTTCCCCTTTCTATTTTAAATTGAGATAAAATAAGATAATTTTATTAATGTCCACAAATGCCTAAGGAAAAGGTCATTGGGACTATAAAATACAATTGGTTATCCATGGACCAGGGGCATGTCAAGGTCACTCCTAAAAAGAACACAAAGAAAACCCAAGTAGAAGAGATAATATGTCAATAATTGAAAGAAAAGGGGCCTCCTTTAAGTAGGACAAAGGTGAAAACACTAAAAAGAGCATGAAGTTCCAACTTAACTCAAAGATGGAAGCAAAAGTAGAAGTCAAAAGAGAGGTGAATGAGGGTCAATGCAAAAACTGATAATTTCCTCTAGGGGGAAATTAAGGGGGTCTTGATGGGTAATCTTGGGAGGAGCTCTAGATCAAAAGGAACCATCTCTTGTAGTATTTGAGGCCAAAGAGAAAAAGTTCATAATGGAACTCTACTTGCTCAAACGAACATGGTCAAAGTGGGTCCGGTTTCGATGTCCCATAAAAGTACAATGTTTGTCCACTTGGTGGAAGGAGGTTTGATGTCTCATAGATTTGCTAGCAACAGAATGAAAGGTTTGTGAGTCTTCTTGATGCATACCTCCTCTAGTCAACGAGATAGGTTAAAAGAAATGGGTGATAATACTGACAATTTTGGGTTTAGATAGGCTACGCAAAGTCCCTTGCTTATTTATAATAGCTTATCATATGTATAAAGTCAAGAATCTCTGCACAGGTAGAAAAAGAAAATCGCGATGGAGCCCTCGAGTCTCTATATAGACAATGGAACATCCCTCGTATCTTGTAGTATATGGGACATCTAAAAATAACATGCTCCTCGAATTTGGTCTCCTTGAGATGACACCACTGATAGGTCCTCTCAAAGGGATGTGATGGTTCGTCTCAACACGTAGGTGGTGGGAAGAAACTCACAATTGTCCTAGTGGGACCTTAAGGTTGTGTATGTTAGCTTTTCCAGGTTACTCTAAAAGTGTTTACAACATGTTTGGGGGCACTTCATGACATGTGGGGTGCATGGTATATGGTTCAAGGTTTTAAAACATGGTCAACTCAAACTCAAACCCAACCGAGTTGACCCCCTACCGAACCAACTTGGTCTTCAAAACGGTTCGGGAGACCAATTTGATACCAAACCGGTCCAACTCGATCGAGTCGAATCAAGTCAAACCGAGTCGACCTATCACAGTCCTGCAACGCACAAATTAAGGGAAAAGTCATTTTTCTTAAATATTAAACTTAATACCTAATTTCACTCACCCTAAACCCTAAAACATGTTTATAAAGAACCCCCCCCCCATTTGTCGCACACCTCTCTCATTGAGCATTTGTGAGCATTCGGAGTTTATGGAGCAACATTGAAAATTCTAATTAGAGAGAACCCGGATCTTGTTTGGCAATCCTTGTGGGTTGTTTGTAGTGGATTTGGCATCTAAGAAAGGATATGTATTGCCTGTTATCCCCCACTTTCAGGGATAACTAGGAGATCATGTTTCAAGGCCCATAGGTTCTAGACATGGAGTATCGAGAGCAGGATTAACTTCAACATGGCCCTGGAGGGCCCACCTTTTCTCTCTTCCAGCATCCCTATCCTGTTAGTAGCAGCAGCCTCCACCACCATCGGCTTGGTCTTGTGTCAAAGAGGGTTCTTGCTTCATGAGGTAATTAGTTCAGGTATCATGGTATGTGTCACTTTCATCATTAAAACCATTGAATGTATGCATCTGATTCCTTTTCTTTCTAACGACTGCTTGGACCTTACACTTGCCCACTTGACCATGTTTTGAGGATTGACAGGATGTCCTAGTAAGCATGTGTCTGTTGGTTTTGGTTAGCCACTGGGGGTCATCTCTAAGAAGCCATCGCCCGCTCCTTTCACAACTTCACCTTTTCATCTTGCTTCCCGCTCACCTGTCCCATTCCACTTGTCCAGGCACTGGGTTGACCTATTTTAGGGTTGCACCTTATCTAGTGGGAAGAAGGGGCTAAAGGCCCAAAAGGTAAAAGCAAGCTGGTAAAAGATAAAAGCCTAAGAATAAAACCTCGAGATGCTTTGCCCAGGGATCCCCGAGAAAGCAATAAAAGGCTTTTCAACAAGAAACAAGAGTGACCCTAAAATTAATAAAACAAGACCTAATCAGAGGATAGGGGGTCTCATCACGAGCCAGCCTATTAGGTCCATGGGTACCTAGCAGTATGACATTGCCATCAGCTGGTTACCACGCCAGGGAAGTGACCTTTGGTTGCATGGCCAAGGGAAAGGGGGTCTCATCACGAGCTAGCCTTCTAATTTCTGTGAAAGTACTTGTGGTAACGTTGTCACCACTGGTCACCACGCCAGGGCAGTGTCTCCTGATTATCTCTTGAGCAAAAGAAAAGGAAAAAAGCAATAAAAGACAAAATAACAAAAAGAACAAAGGCATGAATGGGCTTGGAAAGAATTGCAAGAATTGCATCCATGATAGGTACAGCTCGCCTTCTACAAAGGCACCCACAGGTAACATCTTGCATCCTTGACCTGCGTTGCACCTACCTGCCTGGACATCCCTAGACCACTTCATCCACTTACATGGCTTGGAAGAGGTCTCTTTTGGGAACTTCCCTCTTTCAATGGACACTAGCCCAATAGGATGCCTTGCCCTTTTCTTAGACTTGTATAGTAGATTTGTGTAACGTCTTTGAGTTGTTGACTGATCTATTAGGAGTTTATGCATATGTTTATTAATATTGATGATGAAATATGATTGACATTGCTATGATCCCTGTGACTGATGAGCCCATGGAGGGCGTAGCTTTTGATGTGCATGACCATGCCCAACAGACAGGTACAATCTTGGACCGGTACACATGGGGAGATGATCAGTTCGGACTTCCATGGGGCTGAAGAGCCCACCAGGTGGATGCTGAGACCCCATCAAGGGGCAGAGACAGGAGGGAGATGGATCCAGAGCTTTGCACCAGAGGAGAAGAGGATGTTCCACCAAAGGCACCCCGGCAGAGCTTGACCTGGGGGGGATGACCCTTTCTCAGTGGAACGTTGGTCTTGGGAGGCCTAGGACGTCACCACCTTGACCATGACGTCGCCAGGCATCATGGACGTTTTGGGAGGCAGATTAGGCAGCAGTGGCACGTGTGGCAGGTTGGAGAAGCCCAAGAAGGGCTAACGTTTTGCTCCAAGATGCCCCATCTGCCCCAAAAGGGGCTAACGTCTCCCTTGGAGGGGCTTTTACTCTCTTTCCAGCTTGATTTAGGATTTAATTTGACAATTTAATGTAAAACAATATGATTTTGGTATTTTGGCCTTGTCAGCCTTTAACATGACCTAAAAAGTAAAATTAGGTCATGATATTGTATAAATGGAGGATTTTCTCCTTCATTTTTTCATCATCACTCATTCACTCCATAAGGAGATCTGAAATTTGCACCCTCTCTTGGGTATTTGGTTGATTTAGTGAGGCGCACTTGTTGAAGGAAGACATTTTTGGCATAATTTGGCATTTCTCATGAAGGAAGGTGTTACAACTAGGGTTTGCATGGTTATTTCTTGGTGAACTGTAAGTATTTTTCTGCAAAACTTCTTGAATGAATGGTTGTAGTCTAATTTCTTGCATATGTTTATGAATTTTGATGAATCAAAACCCTAGGTGACAAGCACACAAGTAGGTCCTTGTCTCATGTCCCCTGATAGAGAAATTTCCAGCCATTGAAGAAGGAAGAAAGAGCCTAGTCATAGCTACACTCCTATTTCTTCTTCCCATTTTGCCAGTCGTACCTTTACAAGCTGAGAGGAAGGAGACGTCTTGAAGCCTAGGGTTTCTACACTTCAGGGTCGATTCTTCTAGGGTTTGCTAGTGGAGCCTTGTTGCTGCAACACTTTGTCTTATTAAACCCTCTTGTCTCAGTTTATCTTTATGCTAGCCGTTTTGCCATCCAAGAAAGGAGGAGAGAGCATGAGGCCTTGCCACAGCAACACCGGAGTGAGCCTCTCTCCCCTAGGGTTTTGATTCTGAGGCCTTGCCATAGCAACACCTCAGAACTCTTCCCTCTAGTTCTTGGTCATTGATTCCTTCAACCCTTGCGTCCTTCACTTTTGACTCCTTAAACCCTAAGGCACTGATCTAAAGTCCTCCACGTTGAAGTGAAACTTGATTACAACACTCTCAAAACCTTTGAATTGAAACCGTAACTACTAACCCTAGTCTAAACGCTAACCCTAATTGCTGCCATTATCCCATGCTATTACATCATTAGTGCAGCATCGTTTTGTTTATGAGCAATTGGATAATGGTTAAGGCATTTATTGAATGAAGTATTGATTGGTTACATTGAATGCCATATTTTTTCAATATCTATTGGTGAAGTGTTATTATTTTCATTGTTATTGATAAACATTGACTTCGTCAACATTTATTGTCAATTGCTTATATGTTATTCAGATTGTCATCTATTATATGAAGTACTAACCCCATTGAGATATAGCTTGCATATATCAGTTTGTTGTTGCTTTGTTCCAGGCAAGTATACTTTCTTTGGGGGTTCACTTTAAATTGGCCTTTGGCCAGACTATCTGCTCGGTGGTGACTTGTGAGGGGGGGATTCTTTATCTTTGTCTTACTATCCTTTTGCCTCCTCAAAACCCCAAGTCACCAGGGACGTCCACCCTGGGCCTCACCTCCCTAAATAGAAGGAACCTCCCCATCGTGGTGACATTGGGTGGGATATGTTCCTGTTTCGCCAGTTTGACCTACAAAATCAAGCCTTCTATCCTTGCTACAAACTGCGCGATAACATTGCCCATTTTGCTTCAGATATGTATTGCATTTGATGCCATTTTGGTGTATTCACCCTTACATGATATATACATGAGCAGACTTTGCATATTTTGTCTCTAATGGTTTGGAATCTTTAAAATATTTTTTCATCGAAATTTTAATATTTTATGTATTTTTTAGTAAAACAAGTCATTAAATTCAAACCAGTCCCAATCACTGCAGAGTCCAAGTTGGGGACAGAGTTGACCCTCGACCAATTCTGAGTCTGAGTCCAAGTTTTAAAACAGTGGTATGGTTAGCCCTTGATTGATCTACGATGGACTTGCACATTCGAGGTAGCTTACTAATTGGTTGCTAGACCTCATATGGATGGATGCTTGCATCACATTCTCCCTTGGAGTGTTGCAAAATTTCAGACATCTTGGTCGCATTCTACATGTTGGCCATGTGGAGGAGGATGCTTGCTTGGAGTATGCCTGCATTGGAGGAGGAGTGTTTAGCATTCCAAAGGATGGCGTTGGGCCCTAAACAACACTGGGTTGCTTGGATGCTTGCATGGAGGCTTTTGGTTGACTCGAGGATGATAGGGTTATGATAGTGAACATGTAGGTGGAATGGACCCCATCACCCCTCATGTTCACATGAGTGGTAAACGATCTTGTGCAAATTGATGGGATGATTCTAGCCTTCCAAAGGTTGGGATATTAGTGGAGGTTGTTTTAGTGGTACATCCTTTTCTTCATCATGGTGGTGACATGGTGATGTTCTAGTCACTTTCACTTTGTGTTCATGTCATCTAGCATGGTGGTGTACTTGCCTAGTTTGCCTAGTTTCATTCATATCTCATCACATCCAACCATTTCACCTAAGTAATTTGCTTGTCACAACTTATTATCTTTTGTACCAAGGTGAAATCCATTTCACCACAATTCACCATTTTGCTTAGGAGATTTGTGTATCACATCACATTTCTACCTTTTCCCTAGGTAAAAGCCGCATTAACACTTACTTTCCACGTAATTCCATCTCCTAGGAGGCACATGGCATAATTTTCTTAAAATCCCTAAATCTTACCTTATAATAACTCCTCAAATTTTATATTTTCACTTTTTCTAATATGAACACACCTAACTATTTTAGGATATTTTAATTAAAATTTAAAATCCTAAACCTTAGGTTTAGTGCACGTTATCGCACAAGTTGTAGGTTGGGCAAAGCCCAACCCAACCACCAAAATGGCGACAAATTTGAGAACACCTACCCACTGTCACCTTAGGTAGGTATTCCCGTCACTTTAGAGATGATAGAATCACGTTAAGGGGGGAATCTCGGTGACCCTAGGGGGAAATGAGATGGAAAGTGAGATGTATGAATGGAAGCCCCTATAGGTCAAGTTACTAAATGGAAGAAAGCTTGGGAGAGGTTTAAGGTTGTCAAGTCCTTGAGTACCTGCTGAGAGTTTGTACCTACCCGAGACACAAGAAAAACCAAATGTATGCGGTATAATGTTAGGTGGACAAGTAAGGTAAGCTTGATGTCCCTAATTGCAGAAGTAAAAAGAAATATATATCAGCAATGAAATCAAGTAACTATTGTAGATTTAACCACTTAAAGCATCAAAGATTAGTTGAGGTATACAGCATAAGACATGTAGATAAGTTCTCAACACTTTAGCACAACTTTAGTGGTATTAGTGTTGATATTATGGTAGTTGCGGGAGGTATTAAATCTCCACATGTAATCCTGACAAGAATAGAATATTCCGAGAAGCAAGAAGAAACCCTAAAGCATTGAACATAACCCTAGAAGACAAGTCGGCCAAAGAAAATAATTAATATTGAGTTTTTAGCCTCCAGAAAGAGAAGTTGGCCCAGACAGCTAAGGAAGAGCAGTAAATATAGGATGTCAGAGCTCATTTGGACACACATAGCTCGCAACTGCAGAAATTTAGTGTGCACTGCAGAAATTTAGTAAGTGCGCAAGTCTGGAGAGTAGCAGCAGTTGCAGCTACTGTAACTAGTATTTTCGGTTTTAGGCTTGGACTTTCTCTTGGTTATGGTTTGGACTTTCTGCTTGGTACGCTAGCTCTGGAGAGTGGTACGCTACCTTGATTGGATTTTGGACCTAGGGTTTGCTTCCGGAATTATTCCCTCTGTCAAGGTTAAGGTGCTCGGGGGTGGCTTCAGCCTATGGTTGGGTGAAAATATTGTTATATTGTCTATGGTTAAACGAGCACACCTATTATTTTCTAACAGGTCATGGGCCCACACTATCTTCAAACAGTCTAACTGCTAGAAGATAGTGTTGACCGCCTATCTAGCTAGGGGTCAACTCATGTACCATGAAGAGTTCAGCTATGTTCCAGACAGTAATGGTTCTACTTGGGCATCTGATGTCCCAGCACTAAATTTTTGTAAACGAAATTTCCGCACCCCTGCGTGGATTAATAATGTAATGAGTCAGCATGAGTCATAGTTAGATCAGGTACCTTGGGATGTTTTCATTAAGGGAGTTCCTTTCACCGAGGGTTTTTAATCCTCAGGTCGTTAGCCGGGCTCCTGGGCCTGGTTGACTTCCCTTGAGTTTTTCCCTCCTCACATGCAATAATTTCCTCCAAAGTGGTGAACGGCGTCTTAATGGTCTCGTCCTTTGGTAACCTTTGCTTAGGATTGATGTAAATGACCATGCTAGACAGTGTATAAAGTTTCGCGGAATTTCGTCGAGTCTAGATAGGTTTTTTTTAATTAATTAAATTTAATTAATTTTCCTAAGGTTGGAATTTTAATTATTTAATTAATTAAATGTTTTTGAGCAAATATTGTAAAAACTTAGCCTTTGGGATTTTGATAGGGGTATTTGTGCCCAAAAGAAATGGAACGGCACCCCCTACACCCATAGGCCAAGTTTCAGCTCAGTTGTGTTGAGATTTGGATACCTTGGAAAGTGGTCCCCATGTGCTTATGAGTCTCTAAGCACAAAGGGGGAAGACTTTTACCCTCATACTTTACTTTATGATTCTAATTTCACTTTGACTTAGGAGTTTTAAGTCAAAAGTG
>ML780888.1:241696-282186 GCA_009831015.1 Picea engelmannii | reverse complement strand
TGAGCATTTCAGTTTCATATTGAATATCATATCAATCTGCTTATTGTGGTGTGGATCAAGTGAGTGATTGAGTATCCCACTTGGGGAGGCATCACTTACTTTGATCCTTAAGTGCTTTGTGTGATTGGTTGCCAGTGAAGGCAATCCAAGTGGAGTAAGTGCCACTTGGGGCATGCTTGGCTTATTGTGGAAATTGTTTATATCTTGTACATCTGGTTACATTGATGAATCTGTGTATCTAAGTTGTATATATGTGTATCTAAGTTGTATATCCTTGTATACAGTTCATTGTATCTTTGTATCTAATCTGTAAATGTTGTAAACATTTGTAAATGCTTAGAATTCTTTTGTGATTCATTGCAGCTTGTGGTTTGGGGTAGTTTGGTTTGATCTTACTTGTAAACCTTTCATAATTAACCACCCTCAAACCTTAGTCGACCCCATTGCCCAACATAGGTACTAGTCTTAGCTGACTTAGGAAAAGGGCTGACTGTCATATAGATTAAAGTTGCATTTTGCATTGTTGCTTGTCATTATAGGCTAGTTTTCCCCCTTTCGCCTGTAACGAATTGAAACTAACTCCTAGAACCTTTAACTCTAAACTTAACTTAGAAACTAGGGACTACCCCCTTGGCTTCCCTAGGAGAAAGCCTAGAAGGAAGAAGTTCCAATCAAGGTGACAGTGTGGGCTGGAACTTAGACATTGTGTCTCCGAGGGCACACTAAGTGAGTTGGACTTAGCTCACGTTTGCAAGTGTGCATTAGGATGGCAACAGATAGATTGGGAGGATTTGCTCAGTTACAGTTGCAGTTGCAATAAAAAAAAATTGTTGCAACAACGAAACCCTAACCCTCCTGTTAAGGCACCTTAATTGAAGAGATTGACCTAATTTCCGGATAGCCTAGTGCGCTCTAACCTAGCGGACCTCCGAGTACTCTCAGCAAACTAAGACATCAAGTTTGAGTTTTTGGTCAAAGTCAAAGATTGACCAAGTCAAAGCAGTCATGACTTACTCTATGAAGTCAGAAAACAAGTTAGAAGGGGCTTCTAAATTCAGAGCATGGAAGACAAGGATTGACCTCATCCTTGCCAAGAATAAAGTGTTGGATATCGTGAAAGGAAAGATCGTGAAACCACAATTTGAAGAAGGAAAAGAGAAGGAACCTCAGAACGTTGCAGTTATGGAGAAGTTCAAGGACAATGACACCAATGCCATGAGTATCATAGCAGACTCTGTAAAAGACCACTTGATACCCTACATCTCTCATCTTGACTCATCTAAGAAGATGTACGATGCCCTAACTAATCTTTTCTTAGTGAGAAACATTAGACAAGTAATGAGTCTGAAGAATGAGCTTCGTGACATGAAAATGAATGATGATGAAAGCATAACATCATACTTTGTGAGAATCTCTCAGTTAAGAGATCAACCACAAGCTATTGAAGAAATCATTTCAAGGAACTAGTAAATATAGTACTCAACAGCCTTCCCAAGACATGGGATGCATTTGCCGCAAGCATGAACACAAGAAAGGAGTATCTCACATTTGAAGAACTTTGGACTTGTTGTGCACAAGAAGAATCAAGGATTAGCACAAAAGAGAAATCCAAAAAGAAATACGATGATCAAGCCTTCACAGCAAAATTCAAGAATTTCAAGAATAAGAGGAAGTTTGGCTTAAGGAAGGAAACAGACGAAGCATCAATTGTCGAAGAAAGGGAACCCTCAAATAAAGCCAAGCAAGATAAAACGGACTTCTTCTTCTAAGTCAAGGTAACAATATTCTTCAAAGTTCTTGTACATACCATGTTTACATAGTTTATGTACATATCTTGCATATCTATTTCTTAGAAGATAAGATGTTCAAGTGAAACAATACCTATGGAAGAATAACAAGATAAGGATTGCTATCACGATGACTACAAGTCAAACAATACCTATGGAAGAATAACAAGATAAGGATTGCTATCACGATGACTACAAGTCAAACAATACACATGAAAAGATGAAGTACATTGGCAACCCTTGGTAACAATTCCTATGGAAGCTATTATATAAGTAACAACTGCCAGATAAACTGAAATCAAAATCAAACTTGAAAGAGACCCAGAAGAAGTCAAAACAGAAAGAAGTCAGCAATCAAGAGGAAATTAGAAAAAGATTTGTGACACTTTACAGAAGGCAATAAGGATGCAGACAGAAGCATGGACTCTCTTAGATGGAGGGAGTTGATTACAAAATTCCAAAAGAAGAGCATGCATTCATGCATGAAGCAAGGATTAGGAGGGAGCTAATCCTAAATGATATGATCCATTGAGGATTATGAAGTATCTATCCATGTTCCAATTGAAAGTAGCAGCCATGATAAACAACACATGTTCAATTTGAATCTAGAAGAAGTCTTCTTTGAAAAAGAAGCCTTTAAGTATCCTTGGTTGTCCATCCACATCCATGATTCAATGATGAAAGGAAGAAGTTGGAATCTTCAAGGCATATAGAAGAACCCATGGACCCAAGAGCTTTAGAGAGACATGAGGAAGAACATGAAGATTCCAATAAAGAAAGAAAAGCAAGAACAACCAGTTATTATACCGAGAATCACAAGACTACCAATTTGGTTTGAACCCACTAAGAAGCAATCAAGCAGAAGAAATGGAAGTTGTGATAAAGAACAATGTATGTAAGAAAATGTGAAAAAGACTTATAAATGGAAGCATTGGAAGATTCAGAGTTTTGTCCTGAAGGAGGAAGAAGACTGTGACAACAGCGTGTTCCAATAAACCAAATATACCTCTTGTAGTATCCATGGATTGGAATTTACATGTAAAATAATGTTCTTCCCAATAAAGCAAGTGAGAAAGAAGCTTATACCAAAAAGAGACCCATGTATGAAGATATAAGAAGACCTTGTACGGATTCAAACAACTTGATGCAGAGTATCTCATATACAACAGAAGAGTGGTGAAAACTTTCTATGACAGAGATAGTGTATCAGAATAGTTACTCAGAAGTCTGGGATGATGGATTGATAATCCATGGCAAACTCTCATGATGACAGAAGAAGTGCTACTTGGATATGTTTCAGTTTGAGCCTCGCCACGATATCATGAGCTAGCAGGAAACAGAAATGTTGAATTCGACCATGATATATTGTAATGATCAGAGCTCTATGAAGCCTTTAGAGAAAACTAAGGTTCCATGACAGACCGAAGTACATTGAAATCAAGCATTATATTCTCCATGATGAAGTCCAGAAAAGAGAAGTGGTTCTCCAATATATCTCTACAGATGAGCAGATAGCAGATATTTTGGTAAAGCCTTTGTCCAAGATGAAAAGTTTGCGTACTTAAGAAACAAGTTGAGGCTCGTGGAGGCAACTTCCTTATTGAAAAAGGAAGAAATTACTCCCAGGTTGGGAGGGAGCACTGATGTGTTATTGATTTATGGACAGTCATTTTTCAGTTCGAAAAATGGTCTAGGATGAGCAGTTCCTTTCCAGTTCGGAAAGTGGTTTGATATTTCTGACGGACAACCATTTTCTAGTTCGGAAAATGATCTAGATCGGACAGTCATTTTCGTAATGAAAATGGTCCGATAGATTGTTGATGTACCATAGACAACGATTCCCCTTGTGGCCAATGTGGGGGAATGGTTTAGGACAGTCATTCTTCTTAGCAGTCACTTTGAGTAGTGGTCAAGTAGAATGGTCCGCCTCGCTGGGTAGTTATTCTTTCGAAGTTCACAGTTGTGAGCAGTTTCGAAGAATGGTCTATTTTGGAGGTTGGTGCAGGACAGTCATTTCCATTAGAAAATGGCTCGGATAGTCATTCCCTAGGGCAGATTCATTCTATTCAAGTTGCACTATGATTAGTGCCGGAAGAATGGCCCAGTTAGGTGAATGGTCCAGATTCAACAATCAGGGACAAACATTCCCTCGGGAAAACTCATTCTCTCCAGGTTGCACTATGATTAGTGACGAAAGAATGGCCCAGTTAGGTGAATGGTCCAGGCTCAGAAATCAGAGACAGTTATTCTTCTATGCTTGAGAAGAATAGTCCAGATAGCCCATGGCTGATGTTTTACCTTCTGAGGGCAGATGATCTTCCAGATCTCACAGATGTGAGTGCAAGAATGGCCCAAATGACTCAGCTTATATCATGATATTGTTTTATGCAGGTTGATATCAGATGATATGATTGTTGTGGAGACTGTAAGTCTCTCGACAGCAGATGTATGCTAGAGTGGTGGATGTGTTCCACTGGTTGTGACTATGCATCACTGATTAAGTAGTCGTGTGCTACTTGGTGTGGTTGTGTACCACTAGATAGTAGTTGTGTACTACTGTGGATAGACACAGTTGTGTTCTATTGAATGGCATTGTTCTGATTGCCATGAAGACTATCAGTAGTGTTGGAAATGATTATCAGCTAGATGGATAGTCAATGTGTTGGTGGACAGACATTCTCCAGGCGGAAAATGTCTAGGACATTTATTCTTCTAGGACGTATGTTTGGATTAGAAGAATAATCCTTGTAGCCCATGGCGTGGCTTCCAGCATCTGTTGGAATAGTTATTCTTCTAGGACATATGTCTGGATTAGAAGAATGGTTCTTCTCTCACTCTGTGGAGTGAGCGACTTATCCAGCATCATCCATGATTACTCAGATGGAGTATGGCTTTGAGAGATGATACAGTTCATGCTATTAGATGATACTGATAGTGATGATGGTGCTCGTCATTTGATCATGAGATAGCCTGTGTGGCTATCATGATGCTACCCGTTGAATGGTATGTTTGTGCTCAAGACCATCACCTTTAGATACCTCCCTAGTTAGGAGGGAGTGTTGATATTATGGTAGTTGCGGGAGGTATTAAACCTCCACGTGTAACTCTGACAAGAATAGAATATTCTGGGAAGCAAGAAGAAACCCTAAAGCATTGAACATAACCCTAGAAGACAAGTCGGCTAAAAAAAACAATTAATATTGAGTTTTTAGCCTCCAGAAAGAGAAGTCGGCCCAGACAGCTAAGGAAGAGCAGTATAAATACAGGATGCCAGAGCTCATTTGGACACACACAGCTCACAACTGCAGAAATTTAGTGCGCACTGAAGAAATTTAGTAAGTGTGCAAGTCTGGAGAGTAGTTGCAGGTTCAGCTACTACAACTAGTATTTTCGGTTTTAGGCTTGAACTTTCTCTTGGTTATGGTTTGGACTTTCTGCTTGGTACGCTAGCTCTGGAGAGTGGTACGCTACCTTGATTGGCTTTTGGACCTAGGGTTTGCTTTCGGAATTATTCTCATTGTCAAGGTTAAGGTGCTCGGGGGTGGCTTCGGCCTATTGTTGGGTGACAATATTGCTATATTGTCTATGGTTAAACGAGCACACTTATTATTTTCTAACAATTAGGTGGTTGTTATGATAAGTTTTCAAAGTATATTTATGACAGCCAAGTGGCTGTAGAAATGATTTTCTACAGCAACAACTTTTAACCATGAAATTAAGCAAGTAATCCAACCAAAAGTGTACCAATTAGCAACACAATGAAAATAATGGGTTACCAGCAAATTTCCACGGTGAAAATGCAAGTTAAAGTCAAGTAAATAAGATGTGTTGTTGCATCCCTAATGGATGTATCTTTTAAGTTGTTATAGCTCCAAGGATAATAAGTGAACTAGGACACCCTAGAGGCTTTAGCAACCTCAAAGCATCCACAAAAGATTCCAACTTGAACAAGATTGATATCTCACAAAAACACGTTTACCAAGGCAAACAATTTATTTCTCCAATGCAAAATTTCAGATTAGTGCCTTTAAAAGTTTGGTGAATGGAGTCTTTAAAACATAAGTTAGACCAAGAAAAACCCTAGGGGTGTAAATCCTCTTACTCCCTAGGGTATCCCAATCCAACTAGGGTAAATCTAGGAGGGTGTACACACTTGCCCTTCTCCTAGCAACCCTTACAAAAAATGGCTTCTAAACTTAGCAAATAAAATGAAGCTTGATGGAGGGTGTATAACATACTCCTCCTAGGATTTCAACCAACAATGACCAAGAAGAAGTAAGAAATAACTAACAATTGCAGATTTTCCTTACCAATTCCAAGAAAGATGCAAGATCAAACCCTAGTTCACCAAGTAATTACCATTCAAGAGCAAGTAAAGAAGCCTCCAAGAGGTGCCTGCCACCTTAGCTCAAGCATTCACCAAGAGATATCACCAAAATTCATTTGCAAGAGAGAGATATACCAAAAATGCCCAAGTAGGGCGAAAATTTCAGTCAAGTATCCTTCTCCACATCGGAGAGCTATGATTTAAAATGAGATCTTATGATCTCTATTTATACAAAATGTCACTAACATAGTTTGTTCACATAATTTTAGGGTAAACCACGAGATTAGGGATCAACAACCCTAATCTTGCCCCTTTACACAAATAATATTAAACTATTCATCTTTAAATTCACTTTTTGCCCAAATGAAAACCCTAAGAGTGACGTCACCCCTTTAGGAGGGACGTTTTGGCACTTTTAGGCCAAACATTGCGTTGGAGATGGTAGGGTTGGGCCTCCAAAGGCCATGGGTCTCCAATCCAACCTTCTTCTTCATGATCCAATGGTTTCTTCCTTCAAAACATGCCATGTGTAGCCATCACCACCTCAAGCCCCTCAAGCATGACGTCAAGCCTCCAAAAGATGACGTTTTGCCTCTTCTAGGAAAAATGTTTGGCATGTGAGGGCTAGGTCCTGTCTCTCAAGTCGTCTTCTAAGCCTCCAAAGGTTCATCTCTCTCATCCGACATGCGGGCCCTTGGCATCCAACCTATGGGCTTAAAGCCCAATGGAAGCCCAAGCTAGGTTTGTTTCTCCAAAATTGTCCACCAACTAGGTCCTCCAAAGACAAATAAGCAACCCTCCAAGGATCTCAAGTCAAAATATCATGATGACTAATTCAAATCAATAAATGAGCCACCTAAGCATGTGCATCAAAGATTACCCTATCAAACAAGTAAGTGCTCAAGACATTATGCAACTTGTCAAGCTTGGATATTGTAGGGTTGATGAGGTGTCCTATTGGGTAGATATTTCCCTATGTCAAGGAGTGTTTCCCAAGTGATCCCTCTCTAAGCCATGTGAAGTAGACGAAGTGGTTATGGATCAAGACTCATTGGGCATGGAGTTCATGACATACAAGGGGTTGTAGTGTCTCATTCATGGGTGCCTTTGTAGAGGGTGTGTGGCACCTTCGTTTGCAATGCACTTTTTCCAAGCCCATTCTCTTTCCATTCTTTGTTTCTTTCCTGTTTTAAGGACGAGTTGAAGGTCATTGCCCTAGCTTGGTGTCCAGATAATGACAGTGTCACTCACAAATACCTTGCGGAAATAAAAAGGCTGGCTCATGATGAGACCCCCTTTCTCTCAGCCATGTAACTGAGAGCCATTAACCTGGCTTGGTGACCAGATGATGGTAATGTCATACCACTAGATACCCATGATCATGATAGGACGGCTCGTGATGAGACTTCCTATCCTCCAACTAACCCCCTAAGCATTCATAATCATTTATTCTTGTGGGTCCCCCTTTCCTTACAGAGAAGTGATTCAATGCTTTCTCAGGGGATAAATGGGAGAAGCATCTGGAAGGTTTATATATAGGCTTTTATCTTTTTAACCAACAACAATCCATCTAGGCCTCCAGCCCCTTCTTCCCATAGAATGAGGGACAACCTCTTCTTGGGTCAATACTGTTAGAATTTTAAATTTTCTAGTTACACAATTACAATTACTAAATCCAATAGCAACTGTAGTAGGATCATTGAAAGATAGACAATCACAGATACAATAGAACACAGATTATCCTGGGAAACCCTCGTGGGGGAGATAACCCAACGACCAAAATCCTCCATATAGATTCCTTCAACCAGTACAATGATGCGCTATAGCTCTCCAAGAAAGACCAAGACCAAAACACCAAAAGAACCAGTCTCCAAGACTTGTGCGCTAGACCTTCTTATGCGCTCCAAGATGCACAAGACAAGTGTGTAAGTGTGTATCCAAATGAGAGGAACCTATCCTCTATTTATACACAATAGTGTCTCTTGAAGAGACATGACTCTTGACCTAACTAACCCATAAAACAGGGCCGACTAGCCACAATGGGGCTTTTTACAATTATAAGTAAAATACCAATAATATAATAATTTATGTTGAGCCGACTTGTACAATATAATTATAATAACCTTTTAAAGGTTCGACTAAAACAAATATACAAGAATATCTTCCATAGCTACACCAAAAATATTAACACTCTCTCTTAACTAGGAAGGTATTGTTTCGAGACACAGACTCCAAGTCTGATACCACACGAGCTCACATCCATTGACTGTTGAACATGCGAATCTATACATCCTTGGATATCCATAGTGCAACATGACTTCACCCCATGCAACCAAGGTTTGTGGGTAGCTCTCATTAGCTACAACATGTCCCCAGGACATCCACTCCTTGTGATGCATCAGTACCTGAGCATGTACACTCCTGTCTCAGTGCCAGCCCTTTTTCATGCTGGATCAGACCCACCAGACTCAGCGCCATCCCTTTTTCATGCTAGATGAGATTTTTTCCATACTCAGTGCCAACCCTTTTTCATGTTGGATGAGTTCCACCTGTCACTCCCTCTAAAGAGGGACCACACCAAGCTTGTCCCTGAAATACTCGAACTTCGTCCTCCACAGCGGCTTGGTGAACACATCGACAACTTGATCCTCGATAGTCACAAACTGGAGCCTCACTGCTCCCCTCTGTACCATATCCCTGATATAGTAGTATCTGATCTTGATATGCTTCGACTTGTCATGGAACACCGAGTTCTATGACAACTTCATGCAACTCTTGTAACGTCCCTTTCCAAATAGGAGCTCCAGAGAGGGGGCTTAATGGTCTAAACCGCCATGTTGGACTATAGCCAAGGCCAGAAAGGGGTAAACACAGTTACAAGAGGTCACTCCAGTCAAAGGTGTTAAGTTCGGAAAGTGACAATGAGCTAAAAGTGGTTAAAAGCGCTTTTAAGCCAATTTGAGCTAAAAATAGAACAAACGAGCTAAAATTAGAAGTCAACAACGAATTAGGGTTTCAGTAGGGAATTAGGGTTTCGGACAGCTACAAGACAAGGGTCAATGACCTAATTCATCATTATGTAGATTTTGACTTGTCATTGAGGAGAGAGGTGCATCTCAGGAGAGATAGTTCAGTGGATTCCAGGAGGAAGACACCAGTTGGTTGATTTTGGTGTTGAGAGACACACCCTAGTCACCAGGAGGATCACACACGTCTTCCATCATTCTTCAGCAGTAGTTACACAGGTTCCAGCAGCAAGGGCGCACTTATTCAGGGTGAGGGCGCAGCTTCGGAGGAGGTTCAATGGATCGACTTGTCCCATCCAAGGAGAGTTCAGAGATTCCCCTCTGACCCAGTTGAAAGGAAGGCAAGGCGCATCTTTTGTCTGGTTCCTCGTCAAATTCCGACGGAGGCACATTTTCCAGACATTGGGAGTGTGGCACTTTGGGTGGACACATTCGGGGTTCCCGAGCGATCATCAGATCAGATCCAGGGAAATCCTTCCAACCCATTTCACAGTAGACCGAGGCGATCATTTTGAGACACATGTCAATCGATTTCGACTATGAAATCACTAGAGCGCAATTTTCCAGTGAGAGAGGGGCGCATTCCCCCAGGGGGATCCATCTGGGGTCCAGACTCACCAGCAAAGGGGCTGGTCAATCACCGGGACTAAGAGCTAGAGCAGGGCGCACCATTTGGGACAGTTTCCAAGCCATTCCGAGAGGTTTAGCCACCAGGGCGAACTTTCCGGACTTCCAGCAGTTATCGTGCGCACTGCCATAGTTCCAGCTCATCCATTGTTCCCGTAGTGCTCATCTATTATCGGGTATTATCATTTAGTTTGCTTATTGTATTCCAGCTAAGATCCTTTTGTCATTTGATCTAGTCGAGTGATTCATTTTTATTCAGCCGCATTCGGCATTGTACTCACAGAGATATCATAATTTAAGAGTTGTAGTCTTTTGTCGCCATTATTATTTAAATGCTCATTTATATGTTGTAAATAATTTATCCTACACACACATTAGCAGAGTTTCCTAGACTAGCCAAGTCAGGAACATTACAGTGGTATCAGAGCTTTAGTCTTGCCAGTGTGTGACTAAAGACGATGAGTGTAGGAGAGGACCCAGGGGGTCGTGAGCACATAGGTGATGAATATGTCACTTACAACAGACGCAAGGAGGGAAGACCTAGATTTGATTTTCCCCCTTTTCCTCCCAACTCAGAGGAAGAGGAAGAGGCACAAAGGGAAGCTTAGAGAAGGGCAAAGCGAGAGGCTGAGCGTGAGGCAGAGAGGATGTTAGGAGACAAATATGAGAGACCAGAGGGCAGTGGTAAGGCCCCCATGGACCCAGATGCAGCCTTCATGCAGGTACTCGGTAATCTGGTAGTCAGTCAGCAGGCCATGACTCAGTCCTTGGTGCAGATGGCTGATAGATTGGCCATAGTGGGCACCCTGGGCACACAAGCCCCACATGCAGCACAGGGGAACTCAGGGGCAAGCAGTAGACCCCAGTCTCCTACTCGCACATACACCTCTTCGAGTAGGATTCCCAGGCCATTGTTCCCCAGTTTCTAGAGGGCACCCCCAGTAGCAGCACAACAGTCGATAGCACAGAGGCCACCCACTCAGGCGGAGGACATTGCAGAGTATAGGAGGAAGTATGCAGCATTGGGTCGTGACTTCCAGGGGCATAATATTGATTTTATCCAGAAAGTCGATAACTCACCATACCTTCTTTTGACGGATCATCCAAATGCACCGCCAGAGCTTGGGTACAAAAGCTAGACACATACTACAAGCTCAACCAAATGACTAAGACAGAGGCCATCAGTTTCGTTACCTTACACTTGGAGGGCGAGGCGCACGAGTGGTGGCATCATGGACGGGTGACGTTGGGTCACAATCACATCACCTCCTACAGGGAGTTCACAGAGAGACTCATGGACAGGTTTGGCAGGAGGGATCTCGAGATCATCTTCAAGGATCTAGCCCAATTGAGACAAATGGGCACAGTAGAGGCGTTCATCACGGAGTTTCAACGGGAAGCAGTGGCAGTGACAGATATATCAGAGCCCAGGTTGACCATGTTATTCACAAAGGGACTCACAGAGCCTTTGAGGGGATGGGTGAAGGCATACAGGCCTCACACCTTGCAGGATGCCATCCTACACACTCGAGATTTGGCAAACTCAGTGCCAAAAACTAAACCCTTTTCCAAACCCTTCGTACCACAGAAGGATCGAGACAGGAAGCCATTCCAGAGAGAATGGAAGGGCAAGGAGAAGCTGGATGATGAAACGAGGCGAGAGCTTATGAGGAAGAAGCTTTGCTTCAACTGCAGAGATCCTTGGGTCCCAGGCCACAGGTGTATGGGCAAGGGAGAGATTCATTATATTGAGGTGGCAGCAGACAGTGTGGACAGTGAGGAGGAGCAGGACAGTGGATCCACTAGCTTAGAGGAGGAGTCAGCACAGGAAGAGGAGTAGCCTCCCGTAGACAACCAACACCGGCAGGGGCCCACCCACCGGTAGTTCCACAACCACCTGAACAGGCTAACAGACGGAAACCAAAAAAGGGAGGAGTCATAGCGACCCTTTCTGATGTTCTTGGTTATGATACCCTCTGAATCAAAGGGACTATTCAGGAGCAACGGGCAATCGCCCTGATAGATGGTGGGGCCACCCACAACTTCATTGATGCTTCATTGGTATCGAGACGGGCAGTTCAAATAGAGGATTTTGAGGGCTTTGATGTTGCAGTAGTAGATGGCCGTACAGTGGAGTGTCTAGACAAAGTTTCGGACTTGGAGATAAAGTTAGGAAACTACACAGTGAGAGACACATTTTATGTTGTTGACCTATCTGACACAAATGTGGTATTGGGAGTCCAATGGATGCCTTGGGAAAAATCACCACCAATTACCAAACCTTGGAGATGGGATTCAGAGACCGTGACGGGAAGAAGGTTCTTCTGAGAGGCGTGTCAACAAGAGCACCCAGGACAGCTTCGGCCAAAAGCATGGAGAGGATATTCAAACAAGGGGAGGTACCATATGTTGCAAAGTGTTTGATCACTGCGCGGAAGGATTCAGAGGGTCGACAACAGTATCATACAGAGATCAGGAATTTGTTGGGATGACATCAATAGGTGTTTGGGTAGATTCCACCAGGGAGACCACCTGACAGGGGATTTGAGCACACCATTGAGTTGGAGGAGGGGGGCAAACCTATGATCACCCCACCCTATCGTCATCCTAGGAGGTTCAAGGATGAGATAGAGAAATCAATTAAGGAATTGCTAGTGATGGGACACATAAGACCTAGCAGTAGTCCACTCGCTTCTTCAGTTGTCTTATTTCTTTAGAAGGATGGTACCATGAGGATGTGCATTGATAACCGGGCCTTGAACAAGAAAACCATCAAGAACCGGTATCCTATCCCTCGCATTGACGAGTTGATGGATGAACTGCATGGGGCATTTTTCTTCTCAAAGATTGATCTACGCTCTGGGTATCATCAGATCAGCATCTGAGAGCAGGATATAGAGAAGATGGCATTTCGATGTCACTTTGGACATTTCAATTTCCTAGTTATGCCATTTCGGCTAACCAATGCACTAGCTACATTCGAGTCTTGCATGAACCACATATTTAGGGATCAGTTGAGGAAATCAGTCTTGGTTTTCTTCGACGACATCTTGGTCTACAGCAAGACATGGCAGGAGCATATGAGGCACCTGGATGAGGTATTGAGCATCATGGAGGCGCAGTCATTATACGCCAAAGAGTCCAAGTGTGAGTTCGGTATGACAGAGCTACTTTACTTGGGCCACATCATCAGTGCACAGGGGGTATAGGTACACCAGGAGAAGATCAGGGCCATCCTGGATTGGCCAACGCCCAGGAACGTGATAGAGTTGAGGAGTTTCTTCGCGTTGTGCAGCTATTACAGGTGGTTTGTTCGGGGTTTTTCTCAGCTTGGAGCACCACTAACGGATCTTCCCAAGCATGGGGCTTTAATCTGGATCGAGGAGTCACAGAAAGCCTTTGATCACATGAAGGAAGTCATGGGCACTTGTCCAGTGTTAGCATTACCAAACTTCACCTTGCCATTTGTACTAGTGTGTGACGCATCCGACGAGGGTATCAGGGCAGTTTTGATGCAGGGAGGACACCCTATTGTATTTGAGAGCAGGAAGCTTAGTCAGCCTGAGAGGTTGTACTCCATTTATGACAAGGAAATGCTGGCAATCATGCATGCCTTGACCAAATTCAGGCAATATTTGGTGAGCAGCAAATTCGTTGTCAAGAAAGATCACAACAGCTTGAAGTATTTTCTTGAGCAAAAGGACCTCGGTGAGCGCCTGCAGAAATGGGTGACGAAGGTACAGGCATTCGACTTCGACATAGAGTATGTCAAGGGGAAGAAGAACATTGTGGTCGATGCACTATCGAGGAGACCCACGGCATGTTCTTTGATGGAGATTTCAGCAGATTGGAAATCCCACTTGTTAGTGGAATATTCCAAGAACAAGTTCGCTTGTGAGGTTATGGATGAGCAGATACAGGATGACAGGTATAGGGTCATTGACGATGTCATATTCTACAAAGACAGAGTCTACTTGGTGCCATATTCGGGGCTCAAGAAGAAGATCCTCACAGTCGTTCATGATTCACCGCTAGCAGGCCATCAGGGGTTTTTCAAAACCTACAGACAGATCAGGGAGAGGTTATCATGGAAGGGCCTCAAACAGGATGTTATAAAACACATCAGTGAGTGTGTGACTTTCCAGCAGAACAAGTCAGAGCATCCTCTTCCAGCAGGGCTACTTCAACCACTCCCCATTCTAGAGCAGAAATGGGAAAGTATATCGATGGACTTCATCACAGGCCCACCCAAGGTCCAGGGTAAGGACTGTATCTATGTAGTGGTCGACAGGTTGACCAAGTTTGCTCACCTCTATGCCATACCGACAGAGTACAGCGCAGTTCAGGTAGTTGAGCTATTCTTCAGGGAGGTCTTCGAACTTCATGGGTTGTCAAGTAACATCATCAGTGACATGGACAGTCGGTTCATTGGGACATTCTGGAGAGAGTTGTTTAGATTGGTGGGGACAGAACTGACACCCAGCATCAGCTATCACCCTCAGACAGATGGGCAGACTAAGATCATCAACAAGTGGATTGAAGGATATTTGAGGAACTATGTAGGTGCACAACAGAAACATGGGTCAAGTGGCTACATTTAGGAGAGCATTGCTACAACACCACTTTCCACATGTCCATTGGTATGACACCCTTCCGAACATTGTACAGATATGATGCTCCCACTTTGGTAGACTTGGTTTTTGGGGAGAGCAGAGCTCCCAAGGCCAAGGATTGGATCATAGAGAGTCATCTCTGAAGGATTGGATCATAGAGAGTCTTCTTCAGAGATGACTGTCTATAAGGCCAAGGATCTGGTTTTTTTGAGACTCCATCCTTACAGACAGTCATCTCTGAAGAAGAGTGGGGCCAAGAAGCTCAAGCCCGGATTTTATGGCCCCTACAGGATCATGTGCCGAGTAGGCGAGGTTGCTTATGAACTAGAGCTTCCAGAGGGGAGCAAGATTCATAATGTGTTCCACGTATCTTGCCTCAAAAAAGAAGTGGGACAATTCATTAGAACATCAGCGGAGCTCCCCCCATTGGATAAGGAGGGACAGTTGGAGTTGGTTCCGGAGGAGTTACTGGATTTTCGAGAGCAGAAACTGAGGACCAAGGTCATCAAAGAGTGTTTGATCAGATGGAGAGGGCCTCCAGTAGAGGACACTACTTGGGAGAGCGAGCAGGTGTTGCAACACCCTGGATTGGTATTGCTTGAGGACAAGCAATTTTGGGAAGGGAGGACTGTAATGTCCCTTTCCAAATAGGAGCTCCATAGAGGAGGCTTAATGGTCTAAACCGCCCCGTTAGACTATAGCCAGGACCAGAAAGGGGTAAACAGGACTAGAGGTCACTCCAGTCAAAGGTGTTATGTTGGAAAGTGACATTGAGCTAAAAGTGGTTAAAAGCGCTTTTAAGACAATTTGAGCTAAAAATAGAACAGACGAGCTAAAATTAGAAGTCAACAACGAATTAGGGTTTCAGCAGGGAATTAGGGTTTCGGGCAGCTATAAGAGAAGGGTCAACGACCTGATTCATCATTATGTAGATTTTGACTTCTCATCGAGGAGAGAGGCGCATCTCAGGAGAGATAGTTCAGTGGATTCCAAGAGGAAGACACCAGTTGGTTGATTTGGATGTTGAGAAACACACCCTAGTCACCGGGAAGATCACACAGGTCTTCTATCATTCTTCAACAGTAGCTACACAGGTTCCAGCAGCAAGAGCGCACTTATTCAGGGTGAGGACACAACTGATGAGGAGGTTCACTGGATCGACTTGTCCAATCAAGGGAGAGTTCAGAGATTACCCTCCAACCCAGTTGAGAGGAAGGCAAGGCACATCTTTTTCCTTTTCCCTCGTCAGATTTTGACGGAGGAATCATCTGGGGCGCATTTTCCACACATTGGGAGTGCGGCACTTTGGGCGGACACATCTGAGGTTCCCAAGCGATCATCAGATCAGATCCAGGGAAATCCTTTCGACCCATTTCACAGTACACCGAGGCGATCATTTTGAGACACATCTCAGCCGATTCCGACGATGGAATCACTAGGGTGCAGTTTTCCAATGAGAGAGGGGCGCATTCCCCCAGGGGGATCCATCTGGGCTCCGGACACACCAGCAGAGGGGTCGGCCAGTGATCAGGACTGAGAGCTAGAGCAGGGCGCACCATTTGGGACAGTTTCCAGTCCATTCCGAGAGGTTTAGCCACCAGGGCGAACTTTCCAGACTTCCAACAGTTACCGTGCGAGCTACCATAGTTACAGCTCATCCATTGTTCCCGCAGTGCTCATCTATTATCGAGTATTATCATTTAGTTTGCTTATTGTATTCCAGCTAAGATCCTTTTGTCATTGGATCTAGCCGAGTGATTCATTTTTATTCAGTCGCATTCGATATTGTACTCACAAAGATATCATAATATAAGATTTGTAGTCTTTTGTCGCCATTATTATTTGAATGCTCATTTATATATTGTAAACAATTAATCCTACACACACATTAGCAGAGTTTCCTAGACTAGCCAAGTCAGGAACATTACAACTCTGGTTGTCATACCAAATGCAGGTCGCCTCCAATCCGAGACCAAATAACTCAGACAGCAGCTTCCGAAGCCATACTGCTTCTCTGGTCGTTGCGCATGCTGCCACATACTCAGCTTCAGTCGTACTGAGTGCCACACATGATTTCTTTATGCTGCTCCACGAGACCATACTGGAACCAAGACTGAAACAGTATCTGAAAGTTCTCTTTCGGTCAAGAATACTGCTAACCCAATCTGAATCTGAGTATCCATACAATCCAAACTCATGGTCAGATCTATACTAGAGACCATGATCTAGAGTACCCTTAAAGTACCTCAACACATGTTTTGCTGCAAACAAATGAACCTGTCTGGGCTACTCCAAATGCTAACTCAGGGTGTTCACAGCAAAACATTTGTCCGGTCTTTTGTTCGTCAAAAACATCAACGAGCCCACTATCTACATGTATAAGGTAGAATCCACAATCTCTGAAGTTGTATCCAACAACAATTCAAGATTTGATACCATCGGGGTAACCATGGCCTTACAGTCCAACATCTCAAACCTCTTCAAGATTTCCACAACGTACTTTCATTGATTTAGGAAAATCCCATCTGATCTCTGCCAAACTTCTAGTCCCAAGAAGTAGTGCATCATTCCTCAATCTTTCATCTCAAATTCTGCAGCCAATTTTCTCTTACATTAAGTGATGAGCTTTTCCGCACCTGTTAGAAACAGGTCATCTACATACAGCAGTAGAATCATCGGTTCACCATCTTCAACATTAAAGTAAGGGTTAGGATCTGCACTGTTCTTGGTAAAACCCAAGCTCATCAGAAAATTGCCAATCCTACCATACCATGCTTTGGGTGCCTGCTTCAATCCATATAAATCCTTCTTTAATCTGCACACATTCAAGAAGGTTGTCTTTACATCCATTTGTTGCACCTTCCATTTCATCATAGCGGCCAATGAAAGTATAGTCTTGATCGAGTTATATCTTGCTACGGGAGCAAAACTTTCTTGATAGTCAATCCCTTCCTTTTGAGAGAAACCTTAGGCCACAAATCTTGCCTTATATTTTTCAAGACTGCCATTAGCTGTGTTTAGTCTTGTAGATCCATTTCGAACTCACCACAGTTTTTTCCTTTGGTCAAGGAACAACATCCGAGACATCGTTTTGCATAATGGATTGGTATTCCTCTTCCATGGCATCTTTCCATACTGGATTTTCTGTAGCCTCTTCATAACTGGAACGTTCTGCATCCATTATGTAGCACAAGCATGCCACGTAGTTGGAATACGGCTTCGGCTTCTTACTTTCCCTAAAATATTTCTCTGGGGCACCAATTCTTTCTGCATCTCTGATAAGCTCTTGTGCCCAAGTTGGTCTTATCTTGCAAGAAGGTATCTCGGTTGGTTTCTAAGGTTCTACCATGTCATGATCCTCTGGAATAACTTCCTCTGGTTCAACTTCCTCTGGAACTTTAGGAACTTCATTCTCTTCTTCAGGTGCCTCTTCTACACGGATCTGTTTGGATTTACTGAACGCTGCATTCTCATCAAGGTTACATCTCGGTTGATCTCCACTTTCCGGTGATCGGGAATGTATATCCTGTAAGCTTTTGATGTGTCACTGTAACCAACAAATATGCCCTTTTGTCCAGAAGGGTCCAACTTTGTCCTCTTTTCCTTGGCGACGTGAACAAATACAGGGCAGCCAAATATTCTGAAATGGATGACTTCTGGCTTCTCTCCTGAAAACATTTCCTCGGGTGTCTTGTTTTCAAGCACCTTGTGTGAACTTTTATTATGCACGTACACTGACGTCTTCGTTGCTTCTGCCCACAGATGCATAGGAAGATCCTGATCATGGATCATGGCCTTTACTGCTTCCATGATTGTCTGTTTCTTCCTTTTAGCGATTCCATTCTGCTGAGGGTTATAGGGAGTAGAAAGATCCCTCTTAATCCCAACTTCCTTGCAATACTCCTTCAATTCTTCTGAGGTGAATTCACCTCCATTGTCTGATCGCAAGGTCTTTATCTTTCGCTTTGTCAAGTTTTCTACCAGAGCCTTGATCTCTTTGAATTTGCCAAAAACTTCACTCTTTGCTTTTAACAAATAAATCCAAGTTTTACGCGAGTAATCATCAATGAAAGATACATAATATACATACCCACTTAGTGAAGTTGTCAATTTTGATCCACATACGTCTGAATGCACTATGTCCAAAACTCCTTTGGCTCTGCTATCGCTATTAGGAAAAGAGTGCTTCGCGTTCTTGCCTTGTGCACATCCTTTGCACACACCATCTGGTTCTGCTTGGATTTCTGGAAGACCTGTCACTATTTTGCTCACAACCGGAAGACCTTTGTAGTGTAGGTGAGCAAATCTCTTATGCCATAGTTCACTGGGATTCACAATATCATAAATCATTGCGGAGTCTGAATGTCCTTTTAATTTGTAGAGTCCTCCTTCTTCAACTCCAATCACTACTGCATCATCAAGGGTCTTCCCTCTAGGCCACATAAGAACTTGACCATCAATAAATGCTACTCTAAATCCTTTCTTGTCCAATGCTGAAATTGAGAGAAGATTCTTCTTTAAACCTGGAACATAAAGAACTTCCTTCATCATCATTGGCTTGCTTGAGTTTAACTTGTAGGAAGGTTCTCCGACCCTTTGATTGGATAATGATAGTCATCACCCAATGTCACCTTGTGAGGTGAATCTTTATGAATAAGTTTAGATAAGGAGTCTTCATAGCATGTCATGTGCTTAGAAGCACCACTGTCTATCAACCAAGTGTCACTTCCATGAGTAACAATACCTATGAGGGCTGAGATAAGAACATAATCCTCATCAGTTGATTCATCTTGCTTTGCAACCTTCTTGCGAGGCTCATCATCTTCAGTTGTGTGAGCTTGATGCCTCTTACTTCCTTTCTTATTCTTAATTTCCATAATGAGGGGGCTATCCCTAACAACGTGTCCCAATTCCTGACAATAGTAACATCTGATCTTTGAGTTGTCTCATTGACCCATCTTAAACTTCTTAGGTAAAGAATGCTCCTTCTTGTTCTTAACTTTCCTGGTGTGGGCGACTGGGGCTTGATCTTCATCTTCCATCTTTTCTTCTCTTACAGTTGTCCTAGCTTCTTCTTGGTTACAATCTTCCCAAAGCCTACTGAACTTGGGAAGCTTCTTTCTTGAACAAATTCCTTGGATGAATGCATCCCATGACCTTTGGAGGCCATTCAAGGTAGTCATCACCATCTCTTCTCCTTCTACTGAGTCACCAATGGCTTCTATCTGCTCCTTGATTTGATTCACTCTTGAGAAGTACGAGTGAATGGTTTCTGAGTTCAGCGTTTTCACATTCTTCAACTGAAATCTCAGAGTCATTCTTCGATTTATGTTGCTTCCTTCAAACAGACGAGTTAAGGTGTCCATCATTTGCTTTGGAGAAGATAATGATGATACATGATGAATAAGGTGGTCCTTATTGGAGTCTGCAATAATCCTTTTTGCTCTCACCATGTCCTTATATTTTGCCTTAGCTTCATCTCCTTGAGGTTCTTGAACCTCTTCTATAATGAACTTATCCAGTTCATGTTCTTCAAGAAGGAGGGTTGCTCTATACTTTCAAGCCCTGAAGTTATCATCTCCATCTAGCTTCTCATCGATCTTTGTTCCCATAGTCATCCTGCCTGGGACCACACAAAAATATGACCAAAATTGAAAGACTAAACTTAGCAATAGGTGTGCTCTGCTAAGGAGAGTTGCTTGGTGGTCTTGCTTTGTAAAAATTCCCCACAAACTGGAAAAACATCAACCTTAGGGTTTGGGTGAAACCCTGACTGCAGCAGCTAGAAATTGGAAAACTAGTCCACTGGAAAAGTGCACTAGGCTAGGGCGAACCTTCTGATGGTCTTGGTTTGCCCGACAACTATCTCTAGACTGAAAACGGCTCCCTTTTAAGCATCTATATCTGCAACTGGCTTCTATTCAAGCCTACTCTGATACCATGTTAGAATTTTAAATTTTCTAGTTACACAATTACAATTACTTAATCCAATAGCAATTGTAGTAGGATCATTGAAAGATAGACAATCACAGATAAAATAGAACACAAAGATTATCCTGGGAAACCCTCATGGGGGAGAAACCCCAGCAACCAAAATCCTCAATATAGATTCCTTCAACCAGTACAATGATGCGCTATAGCTCTCCAAGAAAGACCAAGACCAAAACACCAAAAGAATCAGTCTCCAAGACTTGTGCGCTAGACCTTCTTATGCTCCAAGATGCACAAGAGAAGTGTGTGAGTGTGTATCCAAATGAGAGGAACCTATCCTCTATTTATATACAACAATGTCTCTTGAAGAGACATGACTCTTGACCTAACTAACCCATAAAACATGGCCGACTAGCCACAATGGGGCTTTTTACAATTATAAGTAAAATACCAATAATATAATAATTTATGTTGAGCCGACTTGTACAATATAATTATAATAACCTTTTAAAGGTTCGACTAAAACGAATATACAAGAATATCTTTCATAGTTACACCAAAAATATTAACAAATACACCCTAAAATCCCAAGAGACAAGGAAATGCAAGGGTTTTAGTGATGGAAAGTGGTAAGTATGGTTGGGAAAAGCACAATGGCTCTTCAAGGGAGTTCCTAGTAGCAAACCCATTCCCGAGGAAAACCACTTACTAGGGCACAATGTCAACCACCAAGGTGAAACGAGGCAAAAGGAATAATGTCCAAGCATATGTCGTGAAATCTAAAGCAGTCTAATATACAACATATTCAAAATGCCTCAAATATTCAAATGGCACTCACCATAATACCTGACTTGTACCTCATGGGGCAAGGCTCATTGCCTTCTAGAAGCCAGCGGGTGTGGTGGATGCCATCCTGAAAATCCTGACCTTTGTGGTGGTGAGAAGGGTCTCCATCTGTGCAAGTGGACACAATTGATCATGCAGTCTCTTGGGACTCCATATCTGCAACTTGAGGGCCTCGAGACATAATCTCCTTAGTTATCCCACAAAATGGGGATAGCATCTGGCTCCTACTTGGGGACATGTGCTCGTCATAGAGTACATGAGAATCACGGCATCTCCCGTTAGACCTGTGCCTACCAAAACTCAGACAAAAGCATCAGAGCATCTAGGGTGGTGCTATCATCCTTCATCCGTATACATAAAAAACCAAAAGTAAAAATTAATCTAGAAAAGAAAATTTTGGCATTTTTCAAAAATCTCTAAACTAAACATGAAATTAATATGCAAGTAGAGCAAAATGAAATACACCTAAACTAATATGACCAATCAAGATGCAAATGCAGGGAAAGCAAAATGACCTACCTACTTACCTGGGGCCTTGGGGCCATGAAGATCAGGTGATAGATGATGTCAGGTGAAGTCATACATCAGTGCAACCAGTTGATCATCCCATCAAAGTATCTCCCCATGTGCTTGATTATGTAAAACAACAAAAATAAGTCAAGCACGTAATGATCATGAGCATAAATAGATATATAATCATGAAATGAAATGAAACTCATGGAAATGGGTGGGAGGGAGTAAATCCTGCTGGAAAGAATATTTGCAACTCTAGACACGCAAGGAATACTGCCTAAAGTGATAGCCACAAGCTCGATCAATCCATCTCTGAAGGGGGCTACTATATGTAGACGAAGGCTCATTTTCATCCTCCTGAACATGATTGTTGCTTCCTGAAGACCAAGCAGATATGAGAGGTCCCAAGAAGACCTCATGATTTCCCTAAGAGGAGGAAATGAGGTAAGGGACAGGCTCAGGTCTAGGAAGAGAAAAGCGTGCCTTATTTATCTTCGAATCCCTAGAGAAATCCTCAATAAGAAAGTACTTCCTCTTTGTAGAGTGAGCCTTTGATCGCTTTGAGGTGGCCACGTCCTAGAACTCCAAAATTGGGGACGAAAGTGGCTGAGAGTCCTCAAATAGATCTAAAATCATGTCATCATCAGGCTCCCAAACGCATGAAAAGTAGTCCTTTGAAGATGACAACTCAAACCCCTTTTCTTGAGGGCTACCCTCAATGTCATAAATGGGGACTCTATTGCAAATGAGTCGACCAAAATCCCACCTGCGTCTGCCAGTCTGTATGAAAGTGTCTATATGCTCATCAACCATATGCAAAGGTTCTCTCACAAGATCATCAACAAAAGTGACCATCCCTTTGTCTTTGTGTGCGGGAGGAGTAAAGGCATGGGCGTCTTCATCAAGTGGGAGGGCAAATGCAACTGCTTCGTCTTCGTCAAATGTATCATCCGGATCTTCAACATGAAATCATTCATCGAGATCTTCTTGGTAACTTTCTTCATATGTCTTCTCTTCAAGCACTTCTTCATTGTCAAGGGCAAGAAATAACTCTCTTGTGTGATCCATCATTTCCTTAGCAGCTTTATTAGCATCCTTTTCCTTTTCCTTTTCCATCTGTAAAAATGCCATCTTCGAGTCATAACAAGTTCTGGATGAGGGTTCATCCCATGGTGCCATAATTCCATTGACCAAAAGCACACCTCAATGGAGTCGCCAGGTGAGATCTGTTGATGATTGCAACTATGTGAGACATTCTCCAGCTTACAAACCTGTGAGATGTGGATCATTGCAGCTATGTGAGACTTTCTCTAGCTTACAAATCTGAGAGAAAGCCCCTAAGAAGGGTACGAGGTTCATATCTGAGACAGAGCTGGAACGTAGAGATGACCTCCTCCATTCAGAGAGTTGAGAAGAACTCCAGATGATTATCCTATGGAAAAGGCGATCTATTGAGTTGGACGTGCCTGTGGCTGAGCACAAGGTGAACGTGTGAAATCCCAAAGTGTTGGGTGCATCGTCATGAGAACAGAAATGAAGATGATGTATTAGCCTCCTCTGAGCAGCAGAGTTGACGAGAAACTCCAAATGCCTCTCATGTGTGATGCAGTGGAAAAGAAGATCTGTTGAGTGGACGTGCACGTGGATGAGCACAGGTGAACGCGTGAAGAATTGGTTCTTCTGTGTAATGCAGTGAGCCAGAGATATGGACATCCCTATGGATGTGCCCCTAGTGGATGAGCACTAGTGGGTGTATCAGATCCCTTGCTATATTGTTCAAGAGCCAGACCTGCCTATAACCCTAATTGTAATGTAAAGGGCACAGGTCGGCCCCACCTTAATGTGATTAGTAATAAATGTAAAAGATAATTAATCTAGTTAATATTAATTATAATGTGACTTAGAGAGGTCGGCCTTGTTGTGCCAATAGACACTTCTGTTGATAGGACAAGTCTAATATAAGTAAAGGAAGATTCCCCATTGTGGAATTATATCCTTCATACAAGTTTGAAAATTTCAGCAAGTACATCCTCTTGGGAAAAGTGCACACCTCTCTTGGGCGCTAGTCTTCTAGGGTTTGAGCACCCTCTTGTGTGTTAAGTCTTATTGGTGGTGAAGGTCTTTCTCTTGAAGAATATAGCAAAGGATTTGGCTGGGTTTTCTTCCCTTGTTGAGAAGGGTTTCCCAGGATACTTCTTGTGTTCTTGTGCATGGTGTTTCTTCTTGTGATCTTGGTTGCTGCAACATTCTTGTTTATGGTCAAGACAAATGCAAAATTGAAATGAACTACATGCTTAACCTAGCTTACTGAAAAATCAACATGGTATCAGAGCATAGGTCTTGAAGATCCCATTGCACAAACACTTTCCAGCCATTCTCTCTCACTTCTGCAGAAACCGCATGACCCTCCTAGGGTTTCCAAAAATTTTGTACGGCCTACTCTTTTGAGGGTTTTCAACACTTAAAACTTGGACGTTGCGGCTAAAAAAGGACATAGGTGTGTACGGCCTCCTTCAGCGCACCTCCAGCAAGTCTCAGATTGCATTTCCGAGCATTTTGATTTTTTGGCCCTAGGGTTTCGCCAATTTCTGTAGAAAAGTTCATAATCGTATTTTTGCAACTCCTTGAAGAAGCTCCTCAGCTTACCAGGGCTATCATATTTCTCAAGGCTTAGTGTTGACAATCATAAGCCCAACAAAACCTAAAAGTGTTAGCCTAGTCTAGCTGTTAGGTTTTCTAGCCTAGTTGACAAAGGTTTGTGAAGATGAGCAAAAACATGATGGGAGGCAAGCTTGATGATTCAAGCAAGCTCAGTTCCAAGAAGACAAGACCTCAAATGAATGAAGACATCAACATCTCAGCAGTCTCAGGTATGGTTCCTATCAATGACAATACTTGGTTAATTGACAGTGGTGCCTCCAGGCACATGACCGGACTTAGAAATCATCTAACACATTTCGTTGAGAAAGAGACACATCTACATGTTGTTCTTGGAGATGATGCCAAATAAAATGTAAGAGGAGTTGGAACTTCTACCTTCCAACTAGATTCAGATATGCAGCTTAAATTAGAAGTACTATATGTACCTAGAATGAAGAGAAACCTTGTCTCTATTTCGGCCTTGGAAGACAAAGGCTACAAAATTACTTTCTCAGAAAGAAGAGTTATTGCATGGCACAAAGACTCTCATATAAGCTCTTCCAAGGTAATTGGTGTCCGAGAAAATAGCTTGTACAAATTGACCATCAAACCAGTCCAAGCCTTATTACATGACACTATCAACTTGAGTGAGTTATGGCATAGAAGACTTGCTCACATTCATTATAGAGCTCTTCCAGCTCTAGGGAAAATGGTAACAAGTCTACCAGAGATACAGAATCAGCATAAAGGAGTTTGCAAAGGTTGTTCCCTTGGCAAAAATGTTAAAGGATCCTTTCCAAGCAGTGACAATAGATCCAAGGAAATCTTGGACTTGATACATTCAGACGTATGTGGGCCAATGACTCTTGCATCGCAAAATGGGTACTTGTACTATGTACTCTTCATAGATGATCACTCCAGCAGAACTTGGATTTACTTTCTAAAGAACAAGGATGGAGTCCTTGCAAAATTTCAAGAATTCAAAGCTCAGATTGAGAACCAGACCGAAAGAAAAATCAAAATATTAAGATCAAATAGTGGAGGAGAATACACCTCAAAAGAATTCAACGGTTTTTGTATTGAAGCAGGAATCAAGAGAGAGTTCACAGTTCCTTACAAACCTCAACAAAATGGGGTTGTTGAAAGGAAAAACAGAACTATCATTGAGGCAACTAAAGCAATGATACATGATTAGAGTCTACCTATGACTCTATGGGCAGAAGCATGTATGACAATAGTATATGTTCAAAACCAAAGTCCTCATCAGATCCTGAAGAACATTACTCCAGAAGAAGCATTCACCAAAGTGAAGCCTGAGATCAGACACTTCGGAATATTTGGATGTCCAGTATATCTTCATGTACCCAAAGAAAAGAGATCCAAACTAGAACCTTCAGGAAGAAAGGGCACATTTGTAGGATACAGTGAATCCTCAAAAGCATATCGAATCTACATTCCAGGTCAAAGACAAATAGAAGTAAGAAGAGATGTTACTTTTGAAGAAGAAGTAGCCTTCCAGAAATCCTGAGAAGCTCAGATGGAAATTGATAGTGAAACAATACCTTCTCCCCCTTCAGCAGTTCAGAGGGAGACAGATATTATTCCAGATGAACCAATAGCTCCAGTTGATCCAGTTGCTCCAACAGATTCAGTTGCTCCAAGAAACATACCCAGAGACATTACAGTTGGACATAAAAGGCCTGCTTGGGCCTGACAAACTCTACAAGAAGCAGAAGGGCATAAAGCCCCAAAAGAAACAACCAGAGAAAGCAAGAGACCAAAAAGATTCTCAAGCTACCTTTCATCCATGACCCACATTATTGACTCAGAGCCAACTTCTCATGGAGAAGCTTCAGGTGAACAAGTTTGGCAAGATGCCATGACTGAAGAATATCAATCTATATTAAAAAATGATGTATGGGATGTTGTTCCAAGACTAGAGGGAAAGTCCGTAGTGAATTCCAAATGGATTTACAAAATCAAGCATGTTGATAATGGAAGCATTGAAAAATACAAAGCAAGATTTGTGGCCAGAGGGTTTTCACAAATAGAGGGAGTTGACTATGATGAGACTTTTGCACCAGTAGCCAGATATACCTCCATCTGATCTATCATTGCACTAGCTGCTTCATGGGTTGCAAGCTACATCAGATGGATGTAAAGACAGCTTTTCTCAATGGTGAAATTGAGGAATAAGTTTATATTGAGCAGCCAGAAGGTTTCGTTGTACACAACGAAAAATCTCATGTATGCAGATTGAAGAAAGCCCTATATGGTCTAAAGCAAGCACCACATGCTTGGTACGAGAAAATGGATGAATTTATGATGAGTTTGAGCTTCAACAAAAGTGTTGTTGATCCAAACTTGTATGATCACATTGATGGCAATGAGTGTCTAATTTTGATATTATATGTGGATGATCTTTTCCTCATCAGTTCAGAGAGACTCATTGTCGAATGCAAACAAGCATTGACTGCTAAATTTGAAATCAAGGATTTGGGCTTGATGCATTATTTCTTGGAACTAGAAGTATGGTAGAGAACAGATGAGATTTTCCTTGGTCAAGGAAAATATACTATGGAGATACTGAAAAAGTTCAATATGACAGAATGCAAATCCATGCCTACCCCAATGGTAATGGATTTAAAGAAAATGAGTGACACTGATTCAGGAGATGTAGATCCACACTTATACCGACAGTTGATTGGATCTCTGATGTATCTGGTTAACACCAAACCGGACATTTGCTATGCAGTGAATGTGCTTAGCCAGTTTATGAGCCAACCAAAACATACACATTGGATTGTTGCAAAACATGTATTGAGATACTTACAAGGCACAATTGGTTATGGCCTGAGATATGCATCCAATGTGGACTTGAGCTTCCAAGGATATGTCGATGCAGTTTGGGCAGGAAGTGCAGTAGATAGAAAGAGCACCTCCGGTTGTTGCTTTACCTTAGGATTAGCTATGGTTTCCTGGTGTAGCAGAAACCAAAGCTCTGTGGCTTTAAGCACCACAGAGGCAGAGTACATTACACTAAGTGTGGCAGTTCGTGAAGCATTTTGGCTTCGCAAACTTCTGACTGACTTGTTCGATCACGAGATGGATCCTACTACTATTCATTGTGATAACCAGAGTTGTGTAAAGCTCTCCGAAAACCCGGTGTTTCATGACAGATCGAAACACATTGAAATCAAGTATCACTATATGAGAGACATGGTGCAAAGAAAGACAATACACGTGCAGTATCTTTCTACTCATGAACAGATTGCAGATATCTTCACCAAACCACTTGCCAAGACAACGTTCGAGTATTTTCGTGAGAGACTTGGCCTGGTGCAAAATGCCTCCCTAGCTGAGAGGGAGTGTTGATGATTGCAGCTATGTGAGACATTCTCCAGCTTACAAACCTGTGAGATGTGGATCATTGCAGTTATGTGAGATTTTCTCTAGCTTACAAACCTAAGAGAAAGCCCCTAATCAAGGTACGAGGTTCCTATCTGAGACAGAGCTGGAACGTATGGATGACCTCCTCCATTCAGATAGTTGAGAAGAACTCCAGATGAATATCCTGTGGGAAAGGCGATCTGTTGAGTTGGACGTGCCTGTGGCTAAGCACAAGGTGAACGTGTGAAATCTCAAAGTGTTGGGTGCATCGTCATGAGAACGGAAATGAAGATGATGTATTAGCCTCCTCTGAGCAGCAGAGTTGACGAGAAACTCCAGATGACTCTCCTGTGTGAGGCAATGGGAAAGAAGATATGTTGAGTGGACATGCATGTGGACGAGCACAGGTGAATGTGTGAAGAATTGGTTCTTCTATGTAATGCAGTGAGCCAGAGATACGGACATCCCTATGGATGTGCCCCTAGTGGATGAGCACTAGTGGGTGTATCAGATCCCTTGCTATATTGTTCAAGAGTCAGACTTGCTTGTAACCCTAATTGTAATGTAAAGGGTACAGGTCGGCCCCACCTTAATGTGATTAGTAATAAATGTAAAAGATAATTAATCTAGTTAATATTAATTATAATGTGACTTAGAGAGGTCGACTTTGTTGTGCCAATAGGCACTTATGTTGATAGGACAAGTCTAATATAAGTAAAGAAAGATTCCCCATTGTGGAATTATATCCTTCATACAAGTTTGGAAATTTCAGCAAGTACATCCTCTTGGGAAAAGTGCACACCTCTCTTGGGCGCTAGTCTTCTAGAGTTTGAGCACCCTCTTGTGTGCTAAGTCGTATTGGTGGTGAAGGTCTTTCTCTTGAAGAATATAGCAAAGGATTTGGCTGGGTTTTCTTCCCTTGTTGAGAAGGGTTTCCCAGGATACTTCTTGTGTTCTTGTGCATAGTGTTCCTTCTTGTGATAATGGTTGCTGCAACATTCTTGTTTATGGTTAAGACAAATGCAAAATTGAAATGAACTACATGCTTAACCTAGCTTATTGAAAAATCAACAAGATTTGTTGTTGATTGCAGCTTCATGAGACATCCTCCAAATCGTTCTCCTCTGGACTAAGTTGAGACATCTGTGTGAGGAAGCCCAAGTGTTGGGTGTGCCCATGTGATGGGTGTGCGTCAGACTCTGGACTGAGTTGTGATGACGTGTGGTCTCTTGCTTTGTACTCCTCTGGACTAAGTTGAGTCAGCTTGAGATGGTCTCCTGCCTTGTACTCCTGTGGACTCAGTTGAGTCGGCTTGAGATGGTACTCCAGATGGTACTCCTGTGGACTCAGTTGAGTGATCTGTTGAGTAGGACGTCCATGTGGCTGAGAACAGGTGGACGTCTCCCTAGTGGCTGAGCACTAGTGGACGTGTGAGATCCTTGCTATATTGTCTAAGAGTAAGATTTACTTGTAACCCTAATTTGTGATGTAAAGGGTACAAGTTGGCCCCACCATATGTGAAAGATAATTAATATTTGTGTAATGATTAATTATATTATTGAGTTAATGAGGTCGGCCCTATTGTGCCAATAGACACACCTTTTGTTGTGTCACTTCTTGTATAAATAAAGGTGAATCCCCATTGAGGATTACACACTCTCACTTGTCATTTGGAAATTTCAGCAAGTGCATGTACGGCTGAAGTGCGCACCTCTCTTGGGCGCTAGGTTCTAGGTTTTGGTAAGCACCCTCTTGTGTGCTAGGTCTATGGTGTTGGGGGATCTTCTCTTGAGAATATAGCAAAGGATTGTTGGGTTTTTCCCTTGTTTGAGAAGGATTTTCCCACGATACTTCTTGTGTTCTTGTGCATGGTTACTCTTCTTGTGATCTTGATTACTGCAGCACTTGTGTATGATATTGCTGCATTGTTTATGGTCCAAGTACATGCTAAATGAAATAAACTACATGCCCTTGAGCCAAGCATACAGAAAATTCAACAAGATCAAGTCTTACCAAAAGAGGGAAGGGAAGGGGAAAAGAGGGAAAGGTGGGTTCGTGGAAAGTGGAGTTGCTAAAGAAGCTTCAAGGGAGACTTATCAAGGGTGGAAAACAGAACGTTCTTCAATGGAGTCGCTAGGCAAGCTAGGGGATAGAGGCTTTGGGAGGGAAGCTTTCCAAAGTGTTGTTAGGGCACGAACAAGATTCAAAATCCTCCCCAGCAACGGCACCAAAATGTTATCGCGCAAGTTGTAAGTTGGGAAAATCCCAACCCAACCACAAATGGCGACAACTTTGAGAACACCTACCCATTGTCACCTTAGGGAGGTATTCTTGTCACTTTAGAGATGATAGAATCACCTCAAGGGGGGAATCCCAGTGACCCTAGGGGGAATGAGAAGGAAAGTGAGATGTATGAATGGAAGCCCCTATAGGTCAAGTTACTAAATGGAAGAAGGCTTGGCAGAGGTTTAAGGTTGTCAAGTCCTTGAGTACCTGCTGAGAGTGTTTGTACCTGCCCGAGACACAAGAAAAACCAACTGTATGCAGTATATGATAGGTGGACAAGCAAGTTAAGCTTGCTGTCCCTAATTGCAGCAGTAAAAAGAAATATATATCAGCAATGAAATCAAGTAACTATTGTATATTTAACCACTTAAAGCATCAAAGATTAGTTGAGGTATAAAGCATAAGAACTGTAGATAACTTCTCAACACTTTAGCACAACTTTATTGGTATTAAGTGGTTGTTATGATAATTTTTCAGAGTATATTTATGACAGCCAAGTGGCTGTAGCAATGATTTGCTACAGCAGCAACTTTTAACCATGAAATTAAGCAAGTAATCCAACCAAAAGTTTACCAATTAGCAGAACAATGAAAATAATGGGTTACCAACAAATTTCAACAGTAAAAATGCAAGTTAAAGTCAAGTAAATAAGATGTGTTGCCGCAGCACTAATGGCTGTAGCTTTTAAGTTGTTATAGCTCCAAAGATACTAACTGAACTAGGACGCCCTAGAGGCTTTAGCAACCTCAAAGCATCCACAAAAGATTCCAACTTGAACAAGATTGATATCTCACCAAAACACGTTTACCAAGGCAAACAATTTATTTCTCCAATGAAAAATTTCAGATTAGTGCCTTTAAAAGTTGGGTGAATGGAGTCTTTAAAGCATAAGTTAGACTAAGAAAAACCCTAGGGGCGTAAATCCACTAAACTCCCTAGGGTATCCCAATCCAACTAGGGTAAATCTAGGAGGGTGTACACACTTGTACTTCTCCTAGCAACCCTTGCAAAAAATGGATTATAAACTTAGCAAATAAAATGAACCTTGATGGAGGGTGTATACAACATACTCCTAGGGTTTCAACCAACAATGACCAAGAAGCAAGAAATAACTAACAATCGCAGATTTTTCTTACCAAATCCAAGAAAGATGCAAGATCAAACCCTAGTTCACCAAGCAATTACCATTCAAGAGCAAGTAAAGCAGCCTCTAAGAGGTTCCCACCACCTTAGCTCAAGCATTCACCAAGAGATATCACCAAAATTCATTTGCAAGAGAGAGATATACCAAAAATGCCCAAGTAGGGTGAAAATTTCAGTCAAGTATCCTTCTCCACATGGGAGAGCTATGATTTAAAATGAGATCTTCTGATCTCTATTTATACAAAATGTCACTAACATAGTTTGTCCACATAATTTTAGGGTAAACCACAAGATTAGGAGTCAACAACTCTAATCTTGCCCCTTTACACAAATAATATTAAACTATTCATCTTTAAATTCACTTTTTGCACAAATGAAAACCCTAAGAGTGATGTCACCCCTTAAGGACGAACGTTTTGTCACTTTTAGGCCAAACGTTGAGTTGGAGATGGTAGGTTGGGCCTCCAAAGGCCATGTGTCTCCAATCCAACCTTCTTCTTCATGATCCAAGGGTTTCTTCCTTCAAAACGTGCCATGTGTATCCATCACCACCTCAAGCCCCTCAAGCATGACGTCAAGCCTCCAAAATATGACGTTTTGCCTCTTCTAGGAAAAATGTTTGGCATGTGAGGGCTAGGTCTTGTTTCTCAAGTCATACTGTATGCCTCCAAAGGTTCATCTCTCTCATCCGGCATGCGGGCCCCTTGCATCCAACCTATGGGCTTCAAGCCCAATGGAAGCCCAAGCTAGGCTTGTTCTTCCAAAACTATCCACCAACTAGGTCCTTCAAAGACAAATAAGCACACCCTCCAAGGATCTCAAGTCAAAATATCATGATGACTAAATCAAATCAATAAATGAGCCACATAAGCATGTGCATCAAAGATTACCCTATCAAACAAGTAAGTGCTCAAATACATTATGCAACTTGCCAAGCTTGGATATGGGAGGGTTGACGAGGTGTCCTATTGGGTAGATATTTCCCTAGGTCAAGGAGTGTTTCCCAAGTGATCCCTCTCTAAGCCATGTGAAGTAGACGAAGTGGTTATGGATCAAGACTCATTGGGCATGGGGTTCATGACATACAAGGGGTTGGTGTGTCTCATTCATGGGTGCCTTTGTAGAGGGTGTGTGGCTCCTTCGTTTGCAATGCACTTTTTCCAAGCCCATTCTCTTTCCATTCTTTGTTTCTTTCATGTTTTAAGGACGAGTTGAAGGTCACTTCCCTGGCGTGGTGTCTAGATAATGACAGTGTCACTTACAAATACCTTGCAGAAATGAAAAGGTTGGCTCGTGATGAGACCCTCTTTCTCTCAGCCATGCAACTCAGAGCCATTACACTGGCTTGGTGACCAAATGATGGAATGTCATACCACTAAATACCCATGATCATGATAGGTCGGCCCGTGATGAGAGCTCCTAAGAATCATTTATTCTTGTGGGTCCCCCTTTTCTTACAGAGAAGTGTTTCATTGCTTTCTCGGGGGATCTGTGGGAGAAGCATCTGGAAGGTTTATATATAGGATTTTATCTTTTTAACCAACAACAATCCCTCTGGGCTTCAGCCCCTTCTTCCCATAGAATGAGGAACAACCCCTTCTTGGGTCAATACACCCTAAAATCCCAAGAGACGAGGAAATGGGGGGGGGGGGTAGTGATATAAAGTGGTAAGTATGGTTGGTAACGGCACGATGGATCTTCAAGGTAGTTGCTAGTAGCAAACCCATTCCCGAGGAAAACCACTTACTAGGGCACAATGTCAACCACCAAGGTGAAACGAGGCAAAAGGAATAATGTCCAAGCATATATCATGAAATCTAAAGCAGTCTAAGATACAACATACTCGAAATGCCTCAAATATTGAAATGACACTCACCATAATACATGACTTGTACCTCATGGAGCAAGGTCCATTTCCTTCCAGAAGCCAGCGGGTGTGGTGGATGCCATCCTGAAAATCCTGACCTTTGTGGTGGTGAGAAGGGTCTCCATCTGTGAAAGTGGACACTGTTGGTCATGTAGTCTCTCGGCACTCCATATCTGCAACCTGAGGGCCTCGAGACATAATCTCCTTAGTTATCCCACAAATGGGGATAACAATGCCTAAGTATTGGTCTATTAGCACTTTATTGTTTTAATTCTTCATTGAGACCTTTTCCCTAAGTTTCCTTTTCTAATTGGTCACTAGGACTTGTAACTTAAAGTCCATGCAGTACATATGAGACTAGGCACTCCCCATTTTGACATGTATTGAAGTGATACACTAACCTATTAATGCTCAAATGTTACAATTCTCCATTGAGGGTAAATTCCCTAAGTTTTACTCATAATTATTCAGTGGGGAACTTAACTTTATTCGATGGGGTACACAACTTAAGATAGTACTTCCCCTTTTGGCACACATGTCGAGGCAACACCTAAAAAGCCAATTCACCCTAGCCTCACAATATCCTTGTTCACACGTGATAACCTTTTCATGACACATATTTATCCTTTTGACCCAAGTTTAGAGGATTTACTTGGTCTTCATGTTTGACTAAAGTCTTCTTATCCATGTGCCCTAGGTTTTAGGCCTTCCACATCATCGTTTCCACCTCAATACATGCCTCCCTAGGCTACTAGATGGTGTGCCCCACTATGAGGACTCATTTGACCTTATTCACACCTTTACATACATGTGAAGTGATTTGTAACTTGGACCATTGGACAAATTTCAAGGGCACAGATGCTAAAGGAGCTATTTTGTTGGTTTCTTGGTCAAAAAAGCTTCTAGATGAGTTAATTAATGAAGACACTTGTCATTTTCATGCATATCTAGAAGAATACCTTCATCCTTAGAGCTTTACACATGGCAAACCACTCAAATTCGCCCCACTCATTTGACCAAACAATATTATTGTTTGGAAGTGGTTATTTGTTGGAGAGCACCCTCATGAAGAGGCTTGTACACTTGGCATCCATGCACACATTTGGGAAAGAACTCAACCTCATTTGTGTAAAGAACATGGCCTGTTGAATACGAAATTACAAATGCCCCAATGAAAATAAATTAAGCATGTAGACCCATAAAATTTCACATGCATCTATAGCATATTTAAAAACACACGAATGCATGCATATCAGCTAACACGCAACATTCATATAAAACCATTTACACAGCGGAAATAAACATGATAAACTCAACAAAAAACTTACTTTTAATTTGTTGAACCAACTGGCTGCGTATAGGGGACATTCCTCCCAGCCATTAGTTTGTCGTTCATTTTCTCTCAACAGTAAGCCACCTTCGAGCGGAGGCTATGAATCCACAAGGAGGTCTGACCCTCTTAGTTGCCCACTCTCCACATTCTGCAGCCCAAAACCCAGGGTCTACTCCAACAACAATTCCAATCCACCAACTCTCTCTTTCCCCACAACCCGCACAACCCAAGGAATGAGATCCCCCTTCTCTGCCATGCATCCCCTCGAGCCTTCCCACTTCCCTTCAGGGCTCCAATGCACTCGGTTGGCCAAGAAATCTCATAGTTGGGTACTTTAGGAACTCTCAACTGCTCGAGGAGTGCTCACAACAACCTTCTCAAGGCTCTTGAGCCATTTCCTCAATAGGAAATATCAAAATACAGGCATACAACCTTGCTCTTGGCACAAAAACTAGCCCTCTCATGGCTCTTCTCAAACATAGCATGGCTAGTGCTCTTTTCCAGCACTCAACTCCTCTCTTGCTATCCAAAATCAGCAAGCAAAAACTCTCTTCTTTTCCCATTCGAATTTCCTTTTCCCCCATGCATGTTGACTCTCACATTTCCCAGGGTTGATTGTAACCATGCCCATGCTTTCAATAATTAGGTGAGGTAACTTCCTCACCCAACCTCTTACATGCATTCAATGATTGAGTGTCTAATAACTTAGAGAAGGATTATATGGTAATAATGCATTGACTTAAGGCAAATGTCATGGGTTTTCCCTTGAACTCCCCTTTAACCCCCTCTCTTGTGGAATCATAGCCCCCCATTGTTTTCGTCCCTCTTGTATCGCAGCCAGTGATTATTATTTTTTATTAATCATTTCAATGTACAAATTAAATAGTTCATCCCTCGGCCATATTAATCACTACATGCTCTTCAACCCAACATATCGGCTCACCAGCCTAATTCACATTTACACAATTACATTATAATTCATGGGGATTAAAACTGGGGGATATTGCATCCCCTCCCCCTTATTTATGTATTGTCCTTAGTGCACAAAACCATATAGAATCTAGATGTACATACATATTACAATGTTAGGCTTGTCATCCTTTAATAATCTAAATATGTGTAGTCTATAATAATCTCCACTTCACCCCCATGGAAAACAAAGTGAAAGTCGTCCAAAGATTTCTTGGAGGTGCTGAAAATCACAACCTAAGTTTTGCTAAAGTTGACTAATCACAAAAACTAGCAAGAACGTCCAACTGTCTCTGAAGGCTCTTGAGGGAGGAGACCAAAAGGACCACATCATTTGCAAACAGGAGCATGGAAATCAAGATGTGGTGAATGATGTAACCATCCTCAACATGAGTGTTCTCCCTTGGATACGTATCCATCTCATAACTATGGATCCCAAACAATGTGGTAGAGAGGGGAAAGCCCTACTTGACCCCAATAACACCTCTGATGAAGTCAAAAAAAACTTGTCATGCGCAAAGTCGTCCTACCACTGTCTCATAAAGTGTCAAGGCAGCCACAATGTGATAATTAGGTAGACAAATGTCTCACAACCTCTGGAACAAGGATGCCCTTAGCATCAAGTCAAAAGCCTTATGAAAGTCTACAAAACAACAGAGGACTTTGGAAGACCATTGTCTACCCTCCTTAACGATAACATGGAGCATGAAGATGTTATCAATTGCCTACTAACTGTTACCCCCCCAACCTAGGGGTTAAGGAGATGATGTCTCGAGGCTCGCAGGTTGAAGACATGGAGTGTCGAGAACTGGATGGACAACACAACCCACAAAGCCCCTCTTCTTCACCACGCTTCACCATCATCATCATCAGCAACAAAGCAGCGTCCACCACACTGACTTGATCCATAGAGGGAGACAGGTCTTGTTTCATGAGGTAACTAGTCAAGTTTCATGGTGAGTATCGTTTTAATACTTGGGGTATTTGGAAAAGTTTCAAAAGTTTCTTTATGATTATGAAACGTTTGCTCGAAAGTTATGCTTCTTACCATTTTTCACCTTCGTTGTTATGCTAGGGTTTCTAGTAAGTTCCCCACCCCCGGGGAAAGGGGTGCTACTGGGGGTCCTTCTTGATGGGCCATCGTGCCATTCCCGACCATCTTTTATCACTTTTCATCTTCATTCCTCTCTCTATATCCTCATCTTTTGGGTTTTGGGGTTACATGTACCCCAAAAAGGGCTTGTACCTCATTCTCTTATGGGAAGAAGGGGCTAAAGGCCCAGAGGTTGTTACAACTAGCGTCAATAAATAAATAAAAGGAAAAAGTAGCCATCATCAAAATCTAGCGGCAGGGATACAAGGGACATAAGAGCCATAGTCCAAAAAAACTTGAGCTCTACCTTTCTAGGCATTCACCCTAAGTCCTAAGTGCGAATGAACGCCTCACTTATTTGAAAAGGACTTATAAGTATCCCACTTGAAAGGAAATGCATTTAATGCACAAAATCAAGAAACCTTGTAAAGGGGACTTGCAAACTATCTAAAGAAAATAAAGAAAAAGGCAACTATAGGGCTTGGAAAAAGGTTGCGCCCCAAAGAAAAGGTAACTTAAGGATGCAACGCACTCTCCACAAAGGCACCCATGGAAATGAGATCATAGGAGACCCTTCCATGTTAATGACCCCATGCCCAAAAGTTTCTCCCTCATCCACCTCACGTTCATCACATGGCCTAGATAGGGTTCACTCGAGAAATACTCTTCTACTTGGGGAATTGGCTTACCCAATAGGACCTTTTGATAACCCTCCCATATTTAAATTTGGTAAATTGCATAGAGTCTTTGGGCATATTTTTAATTTAAAAGAGGGGATCCGATGTAATTGTTTGGGTGGCTCTTGTATTAAGATTGATTTACTTGGCATCATTCATATGACTTGTAGACCCCTGGAGGGCATACCTTGTTTGTCTTTGCAAGATCTTGCTTGGTGACATCATTCATGGAGGTACTAAAGCACTTTGGATCTCCATGGGGGCATTAAATCCCACAAGATGGACATTGAGCCCCACATGTTGGAGGGCATTGATGATGAGCATTGTGCACTTGATGACATTATTGGCCCATGAAAGAGGCCTTGGATGATGAGACTAGCATGACATCACCCTCCCATGCTAGAGGCCTTGGATGATGCAACTAGCATGACATCACCCTCCCATGCTAGAAGGTTGCACTTTTGGAGCATGACGTCAAGCTTAAAGGGCTTGATTTGACTTGGGTCTTTCACTTGGTGAAGTTGTGGGACATGAACCCCACACTTTTATAGGATAGTGGGATGATGTGGCACTTTGGGAGATGATGCCCTAGCCTTTGGAGGCTATCTCACCCAACGGCCACCCTTGAAGAAGACGTTGTCTATCCCCTTGAAAACATTCTTGGTTAGGGTTTTAATAGTAGGCGTTAGGATGGTCTATCTCCTTGAAAACATTATTGGCTAGGGTTTTAATAATAGGGTTTAGGATGGTCTATCCCCCTAGAGTTTAAAAACTAGGTTCCCATTAATTTGTTGAACTAGGTGACTTGGAAAGGTGACGGCTTGGCAGCATAGTGGTTTGGGTTCAAGGTTCAAGTCTCTTTTCTATTGCCATCCTAACTTACTTGTTAATGTTATGACTCCATTTTCCCAAAAGATAAGGCACTAATCATTGCATTGAAAAACGTGAATATTGCTCTCTTAAAATCATTGGATTTGTGGATGAATTGCTCTCACTCTAAGCTATCTTTTTATGCTAAAACACTCTCATTTTTTACAAGTTTACTTGCTGCTGTAATAACGAATTAGCTACAGTCATTAGGGCTGCCGCAAAACCTCTCTCTCACTTTTGTTTACTTACTTTTTCACCGCAGAAAATTGTGCTCGAATATTGCAAATTAATCTACTTGTTAAGGGCTACAAATTGGCATATTTATTTTCTGATTTCTGTGGTGGAAACTTGCTGCTGTAGCAAATTTTTGCTACAGCCATCTAGGGCTATTATAAACTTGTTGAAAACACTTACTTTGCAGCCCATTTACCCATCGAAATTGTGGTTTAATCATTGGAATATTGCCTAATGTTTATAAGCTTTCATCTGCCATCATTTAATGCTGATTTTGATTGTGATTTATTGCAGCTGTTAATATATCCTTCTTGCTGATATAATATACAGTCTGCTGCAAATTTTGGGACAGCAAGGTTTCATGCTGCTTTCCCTAGTGTTTGGGAGTTTATTTTCATGATTTTCGGTCCTGGGATATTGGCTCTAATGTTGGTTTTGCAGGTCATCAATCAGTTTTCCTCTCTCCTCTACCAAAGTCATCATTCTCTAAACCCTAGGCACTCTCATCTAGTGACCAAAGGAGGGATCTTTTCCAAACCCTTGCCTTGCACTCTCCATCCCCCCAACGTCACCCGGGAAGCCTCCCTTGTGGTGGAATCATCCATCACTGAAAAGAGGGGAGTAATTGCTAAGGCGACAGTGGTTCTTACTCCCAGTTGTGTCTCACATTTGTTGCTTGTGGTTGGCTTTGCCCAAGCGACAGTTTGTGGGATAACACTAACTATTTTGGAATCCTACTTATCCTATGGCCCTACGTTTGTTCATCTCAAAATAATCTAATATCCACATATTTAGAATCATGGCATAGAGTTTGGCAAAGGTATGCCTAATCATAATGGTCCTGTACTTGCTCAGATATGAACTGATGCCCAATTGAGACATGAAATGAAATGAAATTATAGTAATGTCCACTAATGACAAAAGGAAGGCCAATAAGACTCAAGTACAGTGAGTACAAATAGCAATATAAGAAGTGCCTAGTGCATCGTCTAAAACAGTAACACTTCTAGGCTAACAACAATGAAGGAAGATAACTGAAGGAAAAATAGAAGGGTTTTTAAACCAATGCAGGAAACCCTATACTATTTATAAGAGAATAGTTAGGAAGAATAGGAATGCATTGAAGAAAAGGGACTAGTCTTAGTACAGGTCACTTGAAGAATCTGTAACATTGTCTATCACAGTCACTGGAAGTATACCCCTTTCCCATAGATATTTAATAGAATACTCCCTGCCCCTTCCTACTTTATGATGGGTGGATATGGTTTCACTACCAACATAAAAAATGAAACAAAATAGGCAAAAATCTAAAATGCATAATTAGGTGCAACCAGAAGAGTAGGAATAAAAATAATTCCATAGAAATTCATAATGAAAGTCCTCGAGAAGAGGAATAAGACAAACAATCATGAGAAAAAATAATATTTCATACCATTGTTGGAGATGGGATTGAGCTTGGATAATTGCCTAGGCAGAAGGAACTAAAGACCACAAATCATGGCAGCTAAGGAGATTACAATTGATTGCAATAAAAGATTTTTATTTCTCCTTGGTAAATTTATACCTAACTTGTATATGAAATATACTATGTTGCATTGGTTTTCGGGACGAGGGAACGGCGGAGACGGGGGGACACGTCCCCGGGACGGCTAGAGCGCACCCCCAAATTTTGGGGGGGATGGCGGGTTGGGGATGGCAATAATATATATATATATATATATATATATATTAAAACTCACCATAAACATTTGTAGTTGCTTCAAGTTTGTAAGCATATCAAGCTAGCTATACTATACAGTATTATGCACAGCCCTTACACTTGCCAATTCTGAAAAATCTCGATCAATTTAGAAAAGGGCAGAGTGACATTTCATTCTTGGATTCTAGACAAGAGCAAAATGCAGTTTAGCTTTAGGAAACTTAAATGAGAAATGTCTCTATAGCAGTTTTTCTTAATCATATTTCTTGTTAATCACGATTATGTTAAAACATAAAAGGCATTCCCTTCTCAATAGGTTTTGCAGATTTTTATGGTTGTGTTGAAAACCATTATAAAACACTTTGGTTCTGTAAAGAGATTAGATTCATATTTCAGATCAAGAATGTGATTGAATAGGAATTTATTCAAACATTTAGTGCCCAATCGAAGTCACTACTATCTGATTGTTTTCAGAGTCACTACTATCTGATTGTTTTCACAATGCTTGAGGTTGGGATGGTGGAAGCACTATAATTGAATGACTCCTGAAAACCCATGTACAATATGTAAAAGCTAAGATGACCAGAAAAATGAGAAGAACAAGAACAATAACCATAAG
>ML780888.1:214861-232625 GCA_009831015.1 Picea engelmannii | reverse complement strand
GGGGGGGGGGGGGACCTCTTCAAATAGCGCTAGTAGGGCCCCGGGGTTAGGTATTGTGCTTGCAAATAAATTGATTTGTTGTTTTTTAAATTAGGTTTTGGTGGTCCCTAGCTGCTCCATACAACATCGTACAAAACTGGCCGGTTCGGTACAGAACCAGTTGGTTCGGTGCTTTAAGGGCGATTTAGTACCAAACCGGCCAAAAACGATCTAAAACCTTGAAAGGGACCGGAATGGCCCTAAAACCAGTTGGACCGGCCGGTTTTGTCGATTTTGGTCCGGTTCTGATTACACTGTTCTTAAGCTGGGGCAACCTCTCACTAAGCAAAGCTCCAAATACAACAACACACGACAAAACATTCCTTAGCCTCCTATCTCTTTAAATAGATTCTCAATAGAAAAAACCTAACTACTTGTGGTTCCATCATTAATGGGTACCAACTACCTAGTGGGCCTTATAAAGTGGACCCTTTTACATTAAATGACGATCCACTATTATCTAATGGACCTTATTCAAAGAGGATGGCCACATACATCAATTGACTAACTCCTAGGTAGCCTAAAGTAGGGAGGTTAGGGTAGGACCCTAACATGCCCCCCCCCCCCTCAAAAGCAGTATCGTCCTCAAGGCTAAAGGTGAGAAAATTGTTGCAGAATTGCAGATGGTTCACATGTGCCTCTTCGGGACGCATATCTTTCCAATGATTCAATACTTCGTGGACCATGCGTTGGTGCAATTGACACTTTGGTATTCAAATGTTGCTTCCAACAGGGGCCAAATGGAGTGTTCCTCATCAAGTTCCAGTAAGTTGGTTTGCACCTTGCACTTTGATCCCATGACCTTCTTCAAATAAGACACATGAAATACTAGATGAATCTTGGAGTCAGCTAGAAGAGCCAACTTGTAAGCCACTTGTCCAATGCATTGGATGATCTCAAATGGTTCGTAGAACTTTGGTGCTAATTTCTAAGGTGTTTTCTCTTTAAGTGATGTTTGTTTATAGGGTTGAAGGAGAAGAAACACCTAATCCGTTGCTGCAAAAAAACTTTCGTAGCGATGTTGGCCTGCTTGTTGCTTCATTCTATTCTAAGCCATAACCAAGTCATCCTTAAGTGTGCGAAGAATGGCTTCTCTAGTGTGAAGTGGGTTATCCACTACTTGAACCTTGGAGGTGCCTACTAAATAGGAAGTCACTAACAACGGATTTTGGCCATAGACAACTTCCTATGGGGTCATTTTGGTAGCTCCATGATAAGAGGCATTGAACCAACATTCTGCAAGGGGAAGCCATTGTGCCTATTGGTGTGGTTTTTCAAAAGCAAAGCATTACAAATAGGTTTCTAAGCACTTGTTGACCACTTCGTTTTGACCATATATTTAGGGATGATATGCAGTGCTCATGTTTAGCTGGGTACCCTAAAGTTTAAACAACTCTTGCCAAAATTCGCTGGTGAAGATAGGGTCCCAATCCAAGACAATGGAAGTGAGCATGCTAAGTAACTTAAAAATATGATCCATGAAGACTTGGGCAACTAAGTAGGGGTGAAATAGGTGTGAGAAGGAACAAAAATGAGCATATTTGAAAATATGGTCGACTACCACCATGATCACTCATTTATTACCCGCTCTTGGGAGTTCTACTATAAACTACATAGAGATGTCAATCCATATATGTGTTGGAATCGGTAGTGGTTGCAATGTCATTGGCATCTTCACTGTCTCATCCTTGTTTCTTCGAAAACTGTCACAAGTTGCTACAAAATCCTAGATGTTTGTTTTCATGCCTTCCCAAAAGAACGAGCACTTAGATCTTTCATAGGTTTTATGAAAGCTAGAGTGATCCACTATAGATGATGAATGCAATTCCTCTAAGACCCTTTGTTTTAAGGTATAATTCTCTACCAGAACAATGTGCCCTTCATACCTCAAGGTATCTTGCTACCATGTATACCCTTTAGGAGGGTTGGGATCTTCTTGAAGCCTTTGGATGAGTTGAATGATAGTGTCATTTGCCAACCATTCTCAATGGGCTTCCTTGAGTCAACCTGGAATGAGTAAAGATAAGGCAAAGGATCCATCCTCCTCAAATTGCGTGGATAAAGCATCAACCACCACATTTTCTTTACCAATCTTACAGATAATCTCATAATCATACCCCAGCATCTTGGTGACCCACTTATGATGCTCTAGTGATGAACATTTGTTCTAGAAAGTACTTCAAACTATGATGGTCAGTCTTGATATGGAAACATCGCCCTATGAGAAATGGATGCTAGGTCTCCATTGCATGAAGGATGGCCATCATCTCTTTCTCATGTGGATTTCCCAAATTGTGGTCACACAACTACTTACTAGTGAATGCCAGGGGGCACCCTTCTTGCATCAAAATTGCACCAGGACTTCTACCAAGGCATCACATTCTAGGATAAAAGTATTAGTAAAATCTAGCACTGCAAATACTGGAGTAGTGCACATGGCATCCTTTAAAGTTGAGAAGGGTTGCTCGATCGCCTCGCTCCATACAAAGGCCCTTTTTTTAGCAGGGATGTTAAGAGAGCGACAATGTTTCCATAAGTTTTTACAAACTTCCTTTGGTAGTTGGTAAGTCCTAATAACCCATGCAAACTCTTCAACTTCTTGGGGTGGAGCCACTCTTACATAGCCACAACTTTCTTGGGATCTACTCATACTCCATCCTGACCGACAATGTGACCCAAGTATTCAACCTCTGAAGCCCCAAAAGAACATTTGGAGTGTTTCAGCAATACTTGGTGGTCCCTTAGGAGTTGCAAGGCTCTATGTGTGAATCGCAGGTTTTGTTGTAGATCAACATATCATCAAAGAATACCAACACAAAACTATGTAGAAAGGGTTGAAATATTTTGTTCATGAGGGTCTAGATTCTCGACGGTGGATGGAGCATTACAAAGGCCAAAGGGCATCATTAAAATTCATAGTGACTCTCTTGTGCGTGGAAGGTTGTCTTCGGGATGTCTACCTCTTTCATCTATATTTGGTGGTAATCGAAACCTAGGTCAAGTTTGGTGAAAAAATTGGCTTCATGAAGTTCATCCAAGAGATCATCAATAATTGGGATGGGGAATTTGTCTTTAATGGTTAACTTATTCAGAGCCCTAAAATCCGAACACATGTGCCAATTACCTTATGCCTTTAATACCATGACTACCAATGATGACTAGGGACTAGTACTGGGATGTATGGATCCAACCTCCAACAATTCCTAAATGATCTTTTCAATTTCATTATTCTAAGCAAATGGGTGTCTATAAGGATGCACATTGGGTGGTAGACTATCAAGAATCAGTGGAATACCATGGTCATGCTCTCTTCGTGAAGGTGGAAAACCCTAGGGTGTTTCAAAAACCTATTGATGTTTAGAAAGAACTAACTGCAAATCAAGGTCAATCTCCTAGGTGGGGTGTCCACTACATGTATGCCATTGAACTATTCAATAATGCTCGAGTGGCCTTTCATCAATAACTTCTCCATGCAATGGAAAGTGATAATTTCAAAGCAACCAGATGTAACCCCTTTGAGGATATGTCTGTGCCCTTCCTTAGTGAAGCTCATGTATAAATCCTTGAAATTCATGGTGACAAGTCCCAAAGTGCGTAGCCATTCTGCCCAAAGAACTACATCACAACCACCCATCTCAATAGTAAACATGTGATTTTTGAGATGATACTCACCCATTTGGAGTTTCACCTTTTCACATCAGCCACCACATTTCATCAAACCACTATTGGCAGTTAGGTATAGGAAGTACATAACAATGGGTTTCCTTGGCCACTCTCCTATGAATAAAATTGAGGGTACTTCCACTATCAATCAATACAATCACTTTGCGGTGCTTGATATAACCAATCAACTTCAATGTTTGGGGTGTAGAGGAACCAGATAAGGCATTGAGAGAAATTTGGGGTTCCTCGTAAGAAGCTTGCAAAGTGTTTTCCTTGTCTATGGGAGGGGTGGCATCATCGAAATATTTTAAAGAATTGTCTTCAGCGGATATGTCTTCTAAGTGTTCTTGTGGGGATACATCTATTTGAAAAAATTTATGTTCCTTACATTTGTTCCCATTGAAATATCGCTCATCACAATTAAAGCAAAGGTAGAGGCATTGGCATTTCACCATCTCTTCCTGAGATAACTAGTGGTGTCTCATTGGTTGCGAGTTGAACAGGCTGGCGGTACTCGCCACATAGGGGCTAGTGTGGGAAGCAAATAAAGGTCTCTCGGTTTGGGCATTGATCACCATCTCAACTTATTTACCTCGTTCACAAGCTTCCAAAGAAAATTTTGGGTGTTGCATCATCACATCTTCCCTAATAGCCTGGTTGAGACCACAGACGAAACATTCTTTAAAAAATGATTCAGACAGGCCCTCTGTGTGGATTGCCAATTGCTCAAAGGCGACAATATAATCAATAAATGTGCCTATTTGGCATAAATTTGTCAATCGTCCGAAAGAGTGAGTGTCACACTCAAAACAAGCATAAAGGACCTGCACAAACTAGGTCCAAGCAATGTAGCCTCCATAAGCTTTCGTTCACCATTACCACCACTATCAACATTCTGAATCCAAATTTAAGACCCCCACTTTTAGTTTCTATAGGTCATTAGTAATGCCAAAGAGAGAGAAATAGTGTTCCATTTGGGTAACCCACCATGAAGTATCATAACCATCAAATTTGTTCATGTTGACCTTTTGAAACCGGCACCACAAATTATGATCCTAAAAGTGTGGGCGGAGGTTATCCAAAAAGAGCGTGTGAGTGGCATGCACTTTGTTTGTTGGGGATTCCTCTTTGATCATATTGATGTCTATATCCGGTATATGGATAACCAAACGGGCACCTAACACCTCCAACACCTTGTCTTGTTTATTTAGTGTGGTGCACATATCATTGAATAAGATAAGATAATTTTATTAATGTCCAACGAATGACCACAAAAGTAGGTCAATGGGACTGAAGATTACAACAGGTATGAGTACAATGTGGGAGTGCAAATGCAACTCCTAGATAATGTTGAGAATAACATAAAGAAAGAAATCTAAAGTGGTGTAGCCTCAAAAATGTATAAAACCGTGACAAAAGTACGGTGATCCAAAATAATCCAAAATATAAGTAAGTCTGACACAAAAGTTTGTCCAGAGAGAGAGAGAGAGGTCTGACAATGAGGCTGTCAAGGTCTCCCAAATCTAATAGCTAAGGGTGAGGGGGTTGAACTAGGCACTAGCTCGTTGTTGGATTCCTCAAGAACTATCTGGGGGATTGGTCGTATAATCTTGGGGGGGGATGTAGGAGAGGGGTATACTCCTAGCATCTGAGGCCGAAAGAAAGAAACTCTGGATAGATCTCTTGCAGATAATTTGAATCCGGGAGGTGGTCTAATAGGCAGAAGGCGCCCCACACTAGACCCATCTGGAACTAATCCCTCTAGCTCTCTAGGGATGCGTGGACCGATGTATGGTTCGGCACCTACGAATCGGTCTCGATCATAACGATCTAACACCCCAAGAAAGAGGCAGAGGAGAGACACGAGGTCTCACCAATATACTGTCTGATATACTCTGGGGCTCTGCTCGCCGCTTGTTGCTCCCATCTAATGGATGAGAAGTATGAGGTGATCATCCCAGTTGTCCCAAAGTAGGGCATAGCGTGCAGGAACTGAGATTTGTGGCTGAAAATCTCCCTGATGAAGAGGGTTAGGCATCTTTGGTCCCAATATCAGAAGAAAGTAGAGAGTGATTACCCCAAGTCCCTATAGAGGCAATGGTAGCGTCCTCTGATCTCCTAATATATGGGGCACCTAAAGATGAGGTGCATTGTTGTCTCTGGCTTCTATAGGTGGCACATCTAGCAGATCCTATCCAACCGTGCTATATGGTGATCAATCTCAATCTGGAGTCGATGAGATCCAACCTAAAGTTGTCCCAGAGCGATCATGAGTGAGTGCATCCAATGCCTACGTGTATAAGGGGGGGCGGACGACGACTTCATCCTGTAGCTCCAAAAAATGCTCTAGATAGAAGGACATCTTTGAGCCCAAGCTCATCGGAGGTGAAGTCTAAGTGAACCGAATGTACATCCTGTAGATGTCCTCTCTAATAGCTTGATTTGGCACATGTCTAGTCGGGAAGAGATGGCACGGTGCATCAAGGGAGAAACTAAATGGGGGGAGGCACTCTGGGGAGATAGTCATCAATTGCATAAGTCGAGATGCCTCTGAGAACCAACCACGTGTACGACCTAAGGGGGGATCCATAGCAAGAGTCTCCAATGAGCAAAGAGCGAGGTAGGGGTACCGCTCTCTCCCAATGGTTACTAGAATTGAATGAATACTCAATGCTAGAAACCCCAGCTTCAAGTGGGTGGGTCTTGGTTTTGGTTCTCCATGTTTGCCATGTTCTGAGTCTAGACTATGGGATCCTTTACCTCCCCAACCCACACTTAAAGATAAAAGTGTTAATCCACAAGGTGCAACCCGAGAGGGTACTACTAGGATTGTTACCACTATCACCTAAGCAACCTATCCTCTCACTTTTAGCTTGTTCTCCTAGGGCCAAGGGGGTATCTCTAGATATTGAATGATAAAATAAAACAAGTCTCGAAATAATGTCAAAATGAGAGCCTTATATTTAGAAGCATAGAGCACTTGGCATATACCCACTCTTTTTCATATCGTTTATTACTTTGATGAGTAGGTATCAACATGGTTAGAGGACCACTAATTTAACACCCTAGCTCTTATGGATGTTTTTCACACATGGATAAGTTGCTTATAAGGTGGACCATGGTCCTATGTGGAGCACCCCTTTCTTTCACTCATATGTGAAGTATTTCATACACTTGACTAATCTTTTGCTTGAGGTCATCCCCCTTCTTGATGAGTTGGTTGATCGCTTGGATGACCTAGCATATGGTTGATGATGATACAAGTCTTGTATGACTCATTATTCCTTGGATCTAGTACTTTGCACGTATGTTGAAGAATTTTGAGTAGAACACTCCCCTTCATCTTGATGGCTTAGCACATGTTGTTATTATGGAGTAAAACCTCATTCATGGATCTAACTGATTGCACACATATGCAGGGTTGTTACATCTTGGATCTTGAGCTTGAGTGAATTTATGTACACTTTTCTAGGCTTTATTGTTGAGTGCTCCAAGTTATGAGGCCACTGTGCACACATTCTCACACATAATTGTTGAGATGTGCCATCTTTGGAGGAGTATCTTGCACACTTGTTGAGGCATGGTCTTATTTTATTGGTTGATGAGGGGCCACCTTATTTTATTTTATATGGAGGGTTGTTACATATTAGATCTTGAACTTGAGTGATTTGTTCTACACTTTTCTAGGCTTTATTGTTGAGTGCTCCAAGTTATGAGGCCACCTTGCACACCTTCTCACACATTATTGTTGAGATGTGCCATCTTTGGAGGAGTATCTTGCACAACTGTTGAGGCATGGTCTTATTTTATTGGTTAATGAAGGGCCACCCCCTTTCTTAATAGAGTTAGTTGAGCATCGATAACATTCCACATATGTTCTTCATAGATTTGATGTCTTGCCTCATGGATCCACCTAATTGGCACTTGATTTGAGTAGGACCTCCACCATTGGAGGCCGCATTAAACACTCTACCATGCCTTATTGACATTTCTCTTGGAAATCTCACACATGCTATCTTTGGAGGTTTGACTTCATTCAAACCCTAGATGAAGGAGGACGTCCACTTGAGGAAGTTGCTTGCCACTTGATTTGAGGAGGACGTCCATCACTTAAGGCCACATTGCACACTTAATCATGGTTTGAGGAGGACATTTCACATTGAAGGAAATCTAGGAGGTTCCAAACTCTAGATCTAGGGTTTCGTTGCATATTTTAAGGACATCCAAACTTCGAGAGCAGTGATCTTTTGACAAAGTGCCCAGATTTCCACCAGATCAATGCCATTAGATGTAGAGTGGCTACAGCATTTCATAATTGTGGCTATAATAGAAACTCTGACAAATATTCACAGAGTTATGGTGTTTTCAAAATTATTGCTAGGGGCCATTTCAAGTATCGCGTGCCACTTGGAGGTTGTTGTTTGCACATTTATTGAGGATCTATTGATGGAGCGACTTCCCTTGGAGGACTTTATGTAGGACATTGGACTATGTAGAAGCATCAGCACCTCGAATATTTGTCGGTGCTTGTCAAGTCACGTGATCAAGGATAAAGACTACGCTTGCGCCATTCTCCTTAGCCAAGTCACATGGCCATCTAAGAGGAATGTACCATTCTCCTTAGCCAAGTCACATGGACATCTGAGGCGAATGTCTTCCATTCTCCTTAGCCAAGTCACACAGCCATCGGAGGAGAATGTCAACTCGATACTGCCATCTGGAGAAGCATCAACACCTCGAGTCTTTGTCAGTCCTTGTCAAGTCACATGATCAAGGATAAAGACTATGCCTGGGCCATTCTCCTTAGCCAAGTCACATGGCCATCGAAGGAGAATGTCTGCCCAGTGCTGCCCAAAATATCAACACTCCCTCTCCGTGAGGGAGACATTCAGCATCACGCCAAGCTCGCCTTTGGATACTAGAGCTTCACTGCTCCCTTTTGTATCATGTCTCAGGCTTCAGCTGATCTGTAATCTGCTCATCTATGGATATGTACTTGAGCTTCATCGCTCCCTTCTACACCATGTCTCGGATGAAGTCCTGCAAGAAGCTTCTGAAGCCACACTGCTTCACGACTTACGACACTAGCTACGATATACTCTGTCTCTGTTGTACTGAGTGTTACAGATGCCTGCTTTACTGAAATCGCAATTGATCCCAAGCTAAAGCAACACCCCAAGGTGCCCAATCTGTCTACTGCACTCCCTGCCCAGTCAGAATCTGTATATCTTTGCAGCTTCACTTCACCACCTAAGACATATCTGAGGCCATATCCAACTGTACCATGCAAGTACATCAACACATGCTTTGTTGCAACCCAATGGTAGTGTCTCGGCTCTACCATAAACTGGCTAAAGGTGCTTACTGCAAAGCAAATATCCGACCTGGTCTTAACCAAGTACAACAAGGATCCAATCAACTACCTGTACATAGTGGGATTCACCAAATCTAAATCGGAAGTAGAATCACTCAACTTCTTCAAATTTGTCTCCATAGGTATAGCCATGGACTTGCAGTTCATCATATCGAACCTCATCGGTATTCCTTGTCTGAGGAAGATCTCATATGATCTTTGTCACACCTCTAATCCCAACAAATAGTACAGCTGGTCAAGATCCTCCACCACGAACTCTAAGGTCAACTCCCTCTTGCACCTGATAATGAGCCACTCTGCTCCTGTGAGGAAAAGATTGTGAACATATAGCACCAAGATCAACGGATCATTATCAACAACCTTGTGATAAAGGTTCGGATCTGCATCATTCTTGGTTAAAACCAAGGTCATCTAGTATCCATCGATCTTGGAGTACCACGCTCCCTTTGAAACATGACTCTCTCTGAGTCTGTACAATCTCAGAAGCCATCTACTCCCTCTGCATCTATTGACCACTTCTGAAGTTTTGATCTTGTATGAACTGTCCTGGGAGGCTAATCCTCCCTATTGGATCCGGAGGGTTGACTCCCTCTGAACACGGGCTCCCTTTGAGCTGGTACTTTGTGGGGCCACCTACCTCACTACTGGTGGAGCCACCTGCTCCTCCTCATAACTCTTTGCATCCTGCAAAGTGTCACGAAGCCATGTTGGCCTCTTCCTAGCTAGGACAACATCTATAGGTAGATCTAATGGCTCTGCTCGTTCTACCTGATAATCTGAAGAATGAATAACTGGACTATATCATCATCGTTCGGATCCTCCTACTCACTATCAATCTTCATCTGAGACAATGTATCCCAAAAGTATCCTTCAGTATATGGACGTATACTGTCATGTCCACAACTCCATGTCTAGACAGTCTGCTCCATGTCTTAAGCCTCTCTCTCTCTCTCTCTCGACAGATTCTTGAGTTGTCCACTTTTCTAGTCTTGGGCAAACTCACTTAGTATTTTGTATCATCGTTCCTTTGTTATCGTCATATACATGTATTTTGAGGTTGTATTATTGCAGCTTTCTTTCTTTCTTTATGTTATTTCCGGCATTCCCTAGGAGATATGCTTGCACTCCCACATTGTATTCATACTTGTTGTATTCTTCAGTCCCATTGACCTACTTTTGTGGTCATTTGTTGGACATTAATAAAATTATCTTATCTTATCTTATCGTATTATACTCTTGGGAGATGTCTTTTGCACTTCCCTTATCGCTATTTTGATATGTTGTATTTTCCAGTCCATTTGACCTATTGTGGCCATGGATGGACATTCATATAATTTCATTGCATTTCATTTCTCAATGCACCTTCTTTATAAGAAATTTTGCTATGTTGCTTTCCTAAAGCATAGACTTCACACATACCTACTTCTAGCTCAACGAGAGTCAAACCTACTTTGCCCCACCCAAATAATATTTCAAAAAGAGACGAGGCTGGATGCAAGTTCCATACTAATTTGGTCGTATATATAATCCTCAAACATAAAACCCAAACTGAAAGAATCCCCTATTATACAGTGCACCCCCAACCTAGAGACGCATTTCTCGAAGCAACTTCCAAAAAAAATAGAACATATCATCTTTACAGAGTTTCAAGAGTATGGTGCCAACAAAAGACTTCTGAAGCCAGCAGCAAACATACGGTTTTGTCACAGGTTTACTTGATCCACAGAAAGAACATGAGATAAAAGAATGCAACAAGTGCAAACATTAGTAGTTGGAGAGCAGTTGTCAGCAAATATTAACAATAACATTCCATGGTGTATATACCCATTGAATGTTTTTATAAATAGATGCTTCTAGTCGACACGTGCAAGTGGCACCTTTCAACATGGGCTATTACAATGAATCAGATACAACTCACAAGCTACAGAGGCTCTCTTTCAGCTAAGAAGTCACAACTAGGGTACTTACTCTGCCAAAGTCACCAAAGATTTGCACTGGGACCCAACTACATGAAACGCTCCACTTATGTAGGCGAGATAGTCAACAAGGGGAAACCACGTCTCTAGGAAGATTTATACCATGGTAGGGGAACTAACAAATGAGCCTATTTACCAACCAACCAAGCCCTTGTTGCCTTGAATTTTACAAGTTTTCATTTCAATTTTATGTTTATTTCATTTTTTGTCAGTTTCTTCCTTGTATTACAATTATCCTCCAAATCCAAGCATCATCCAATACTTAGCCAACAATATATATTATCTACGCTCTATACCTAGAAATACAAAAACTGGAAAACTTTGGTATCAAATTCTGAAATCAAAATTGATTACTCTCTTCACATAATTCTATTTGAAATAGAATTGTTCCCACAAAATCCCTATGTTTTTTCATACGTGCTATTTTTCTTATAGAAAAATCTCCCTTTTCTTAATGACGACTGGATTTTCTTGAAGAAGAATGTTTAAACGGAAATAAAGTCAAAGGCTGAGAGGATAAAATTGAGGATCAAGAATGTGAAACAAAAATATCATAAATGTTATTTATCTTTTGTCAACTAACGTGTGTCTCTCTTTGGCCATGGATTCTAGCTAAAACAAATAGATAGTTATTTCATAAGCAGGTGATCAATATAGAATCTAGATAGCTAGAAAACCTGAAATAGTTATTACCTGAATGGCAGCATATTTCGGACTTTGGGAGCACTAGGCATATCCATAAACAGAGAATTTGTAAAGAAGGCAATACGGCGCCGTGCTTCTAAGTTGGCAGGAACATCCATAGCAGATTCCTTGACTGTTAGTAGCAAATGAAGCCTCTTGATCTGTCAAAACATACAATTGCCATTTTGTTTTAGGGATGAATTCTTTCTATGTGTTCAACATTAATCAATCAAAATTTTACCTGCTCTTCCCATGCATCATGAGGCCGATAAGGATACTTCACAGCAGCATACGGACCAACAGATGCAAACAACTGGGGCTTTTGATTTTGATTAAATGCGGTTACCTCTTCTTGTATTACGTGCGAACCATGGCTTAAATCCAGAAATCTGTATTGTACAATCATATGAGAATTGATAAAAATACAAGCAAGGTCTCTGACAATATACAGAGAAATGCTAGAAAGGTGACTCACCTTTGACCATCGGTCATATCTTGAGTAACCACTTCTAGCATATCTTGAAGAAGAAGAATAACTTTGTCTCTTGAGGTTGCTTCAGCATCATTTTTCAACTACAATGTGCAAATCGCCAAGTAAAAAAATTTGAAATCAGCTGTGCAACTTAGTTATAAGCATGATATGAATAAGTGTGATGCTATATTCAATGAAACACATATACCAGATAATCTACAAGCTCCACAAACTTCTTGTACAGCAAAGGAAGCCCGCTCATCTTGAAATTCTCCAGCAGGGTTTCCTCCTGAATATTCTCATCCACATTCTGAATTATGTCATCGATCACCCTGAAAAGAGAACACAAATCATGTGGGTAACTAAACTAAGATCATAAACGCTGAAGAAACAAACTTGGAACATACTACAAGCCCGAGACATTTAAGAAAATTCTACCTGCATTCATAAAAAAAGAAGCAACAATTTTCAATAACAAAAAAGCTAATTTATGAAAGGAGGCAGGCTTAAATCATCAAGAAAAACAGGAAGCAGCTCTCAGTAATCATCAAAAGAAGAGCACAATGATCCCTTTTCATGCAAAATCACTAAATGCCCATACTTTCTCTCAATTTCACCAGCAACAATGCTTCTAAGAACATGTTTGAATGACTCATAGCATTCTTTTACAGCACATCGCATGTATTCATCAACAGTGATCTTTTTGTAGAGAGCTGCATCCTTTCCTCTGAAATCTTTGGCCATGTCCAATGCTATAGGTATCTGAATTTGTACGGAAAAGAGGCATAAGAAGAAGGAAACTGATAGGAAAGAAATGTTATCAGTAAGAAAGAATCTGAGGAAACAAACTTACCTTGCTAGCAAGTAAAAATGGTGGCCATTGCACAAGATGAAAACTGGGATCTGAAGAATATGGTACAACCAAGAGATTCATCTCCCTGAACAAAGTAAAATATAATCTGGTCAAGGCCTCATCAATTTTGGTTACAAACTCTTAATTCTAAATTCTAGAAGCAGGATGTTACCTATTGTTTATCAAATCCTCTTCACGAAAACTAGCAATAACTTGATTCCATAGCTGGGCAAACTTTGCAGCCTCTTTCCTTTTCCCTGGCTCAACCTGCAATAGCCAGAATGTAATCCATCATAAAAATAATATCAATCATCTGTAATCCATCAGAAAAATAATATCAATCATCAGGTTGATGTCCAGCACATAATATTTGTTGATATATAATATTAATATATATATATATATATAAACTTTAAAGCAATACTGAGGCAAGAGCCCATTTGCAGGTAATCTCAGAGGTTCTTCAAAATTCTCCTTTTGGATCCTGGCAATAATGACCAGGCCAGCTCTGACTCGATCCTGTCAAACATTCCCAAGACTATTGATGAGGCAGCTAATTCATCCATACTAGTGTCAATTTTAACACATGATAATCAGGTCTGCACTCTATAGAAATAAAATTCTAAGGCTGAAAAACAGATAGTTACACACCTATTAAAACTGTCGGATCTGAAAATACAGAATTTGGGATTTGATTGTTCAAAAGTGAAGACACGGCATATCACATGGTTGATTCAAAACAGCAACTAACTAGCAGTTGGATCTCATAGAGATGAATTCAAGGAATAAAACAGCATGCTATAAATCTTAGCAGCAATCACATTCTTATCATTTAATTAAAAAAGAAGGAATACTATAGCAGTAGCTCATATGACAGCTGCCCACAAACTCTCACTAGGCTCAGAGCTGAAAGCAAACACTCACTCACTAATTCTGTTCAACAGCAATGCACCCACCACTCTTTATAGAGTGAGAGAGAAGAAGGGCTTACAAAATGTAGGCTAAGAATAGCCAAGAGGTGAGTCCCACTCCTAATCAATGCTGTCAGAAACTGCCCTCTATGCTGCCAGGAATAGGGTGTAACTCCCACCATCGATGTGCAGAGACAAGTGCACCTTACTTGGCAAGTATAACATCTATGATAAATGCACCTTATTTGGCACAACTCCCAAAGTAATAAGTGTGTGCTCCTCTGCATGGAGTCTTTATAACCACTCACTGTTACCCAGTATGATGCATGAACATGATTCTAAGCACTTTGCTATGCGTGGCAGATATTTACAGGTGTTCCAGATGGTTAGTTGATGTTATCCAGGGACATATTATGGAAGTACACATTTTTCCTAGCATTACCGTTATGGTTCTCCTAAACAGACCATTGCTCAACGGTTGGGTGCTGTGATGCTTAGAGAAAAGTGTTTAGTGCAAAGTGACTGGTTCGTGTCCCTGTGTATTGATGTTATGTTCAGTTCCTTCAGATTCAGCATTGTGATGATGGTTTTATTCAATATTCCACCAAGTTTCAGGGCCAGGGGAGCGCAGGAGTGGGCAGACACATAGGGGGGGGTGTGTGGAAGCACCCCCAAATTTTAGGGCAATGGGGGACGGAGGGGCGGGGTCCCTAGCATAGGGTTTCCCATCTCTCAAAATATAAAAATAATAATGATGATGATAAAATCTCAACAATAACCTAATGACAAACCTCATCAAAAAATTCAAATTCGAACTGAATCAAATCATTGCCGAACTTGAACTCGAACATGAACCATGTGACTTAGGAGGTTGTTATGAACACAATATACATATAAATAAGATATAAATAACTAATTAAATAACAATGATTAATAACTTAATATATTATGAAGAGACACCTTCTTGATGAAAGGGCACCCCTGCGCGGGTATATATACGGCCCCAGTTCTCATTTGTAATCATCTCAATCATTATCAATCTATATTTTATACATTCTTTTATATTTAGAGTCCTACATGGATTATTGTGTTATATTCCAAGTATTTTGGATATTTCTTGTGCGAGCGAACTTTTGTTCGTCTAATTTGGTATCAGAGCCCTTTTCTTGGGCACTTCTGCTAACCCGGCTTTTGACCAACCCCATCTTCTTGAAGTTTCTTTGAATCTATGGTCATTGACCACAATCGACCCTTGGTCATTCAAAATCTCTGCGAAACAAAACGAAGATCTTTCACCCAAGAATTAAAAAAAATATTTATATCTGGTTGAAAGAAAAATCTGTCGGCTGCAAATTTAAGGGACCGTAAATTTGGAAAATACACAAAAGCAATAGAACAAATCTCTGCCCACGGTTGGTATAATTGTCTGCATATCTGGGGGAATTAAGATTGTTGCTACCCAATACGAAGAAAAAAAATCCGTGAACAAGTAATAAGAAAAAGGAACTCTGTGGGGTTACGCCAACTGTCAAAGCCGCCACAGGTTGTACCAAAAGCTCTAGTCCAGAAGTCGGAAAAACATCATCTGATTGATCAATTGGCCACTGGCACACGATGTATATCGAGGACGGGCAATAGAGAACTGGAGCCGACTATCCATAAGGATACGCCAAAAGATTGTTAAACAGGCCGAACGCATCGAAAAGATGTAACCGTTGGTAAAATCGTGACGTAACAGTTGGTAAATCTCAGTGAGCCAACTCGCCAATTAGGAATCGCGCCCCTTCAAGGAGTATTCGACCATTAACCTATTCGGAAATATTCTCATTATAAACCCCAAATAACTCTTAAGCGAAGAGTCCAAGATTTGATTTCAAAGTTCCAAAGTGATAAAAGAATTCAAGGTATAGAATAACGAAATTCTAAGGTTTTTCCATTAAAAAGTCATATGCTCAAATTTTTATAAAGAAAAGCGGTGAGATATAAAGTATTAAGGTATAATATTATAGAAAAAGGAATTACAAAAATTTTGTATACCTAAGTCCTTATTTCCTTAAAGCAAAAGGGAGTACACTTTAAATAAAGTGTAAGCATTTAGATAGATAAAAGACTAAGTTGCAGGAAACGCACCCCCCCTGTTCCTGCCCCCGAAACGAGGCGAAAAGTCGATACAGGTACAATACGGTCGGGAAACGCTGCCAAACGTATCGTACGACGTTCCCCGATTTGGAAATGTCGTACGGTACGGCCAACGGCGTTTCTCGACCGTACCGGCTCATACGGCTACGTTTCGGGCAACTTAAAAGCCAAATAAGGAAAAAAAAAAAAGGGGGTCGTGGGGCCCCCAAACAGCCAATTAGATTTAGTAATGCCTTTTTTTATATTCTCCAATGAGAATAAGGATGATTTTCTGCCTTTTTTTTTTAATTTAAAAAAGAAATTTCTAGATGCAAATAGAAACCCTAAATCTCCTTCCTTTGCTATAAGAAACCACTTGCTTCACTCAGTCCTCACACTTTCATTAGCAAGAGGAGCTTCCTACAACAGCAACAAGGAGATTGTGTGTGGTTTTCGTGAGCAGATTTCTTTTCTATTTGGTGAGTAGATTTATTTTATGTTTGCTTAGCAAGTTAGCAAATTTTCTTGTTCTCTTGGTTTGCAATATGCAAATTTCTGTTTTGTTTGGTGAACAGATTTTCTTCTTTTTTTGCAGCATTCATGGCTTCTCAAAGTGTTGTTTCATCTACCCCTAGAGATACTGAAGTAAGCTGGCAGCAGGAATACTATCCTCTTTGGAGGGATGTTACGAAGGTCAAGGCTATGGGTGTTGGTGGAGGTTCATGGGAATGGAAGTGCAATTTATGCAAGAAGGAGAAGACCTTCAAGGGCTCTTACACAAGAGTCAAGGCTCACATTTTGCATGAAGTGAAGGGTATTGAAGGTTGTCCACATACTCTTGATCTGTAGGTGACGGATAAATTCCATAAAGAGAATGATGATGCTCAAAAAATTAAGGATAATAGAGCCAAGATTGCTATGCATGGCAATAGCAAGCATCCTCCTTCCTTGGGTGTTAGCAATGAACCAAGGATTGTTCATGAAACAAGGAAGAGGAGGGCGCTCGAGGTAGAAAACAAGATATCCAAAGGCCCTGGAGGATGAGGTGTAGCTACAGACAGCAGATTGATGAAGATGTTCAACAACCAAAAGAGAAAAGAAACTGAGTCAAGAGTGGCAAGGGCCATATTTGCATGTGACATCCCATTTAATGTGGTTCGGTCCCCCTATTGGAAGGATATGGTGAAGGCAATTAATGAAGCTCCTCAAGGTTTCAAGGGGCCAAACTATGAAAAACTCATAACAGTGTTGCTGCAGAAAGAGAGGTCATTGATTCATGATATTCTCAAACCAATCCGTAGCTCATGGACCAGCACAGGGGTTTCCATTATCTCTAATGGATGGGCTGATACAAAGCAGAGGCCCTTGGTAAATGTTATTGCATCATCACCAACAAGAGCGATGTTCTTAAGAGCAGAAGATTGTTCTGGCGAGGTAAAAGATAGCAAATTCATTGTTGATATTTTAATTTCTGCTATTGAACAAGTAGGGCCAGCAAATGTGGTGCAAGTTATCACAGATAATGTACATGTTTGCAAAGTTGCAGGCTTGATTGTTGAGAGTAGATATCATCATATTTTTTGGACTCCTTGCATTGTCCATAATTTAAATCTCATTTTAGAAGAGATTGAGGCAAAAACTGAATGGATTAAGGAGGTCACAGGGCAAGCTAGG
>ML780888.1:126667-145202 GCA_009831015.1 Picea engelmannii | reverse complement strand
AGGAGAGTGAGTGTTGTGTTATGTCAAAATGAGGATAAAACACCTCAATATATACTGTATCAATGACCTTTAATTAATTTTAGGTCATAAAAATTAGCCGACAAGGCTTTAAACCAAAATCATATTGTTTTTACATTAAAATGTCCAATTAAAACCCTAACTGAGTTGTAATAAAGGTAAAAGCCCTTTCAAGGGAGGCGCTAGCCCCTTTTAGGGCAAATGAGACATCCAGGAGCAAAACGTTAGCCCCCTAGGGGCTTCTCCAACATGCCACACGTGCCACTTCTGCCCAGTCTGCCTCCAAGAATGACCATGAAGTTGGATGATGTCATGGTAAGGATGGGGACGCTCTGAGCCTTCCAAGGCCAACGTTCCACTGAAAAGGGGTCATTCCCCCTAGGTCGGGCTCTGCCAAAGTGCCTCTGGTGAAATGTCCTCTTCTTCTCCGGTGCAAAATCTCGATCAAACACTGTCCTATCTCTGCCCCTCTGACGGGGTCTCAGCAACCATCTGATGGGCTCTTCAGCCCCATGGAGGTCCGAACTAATCATCTCCCCATGTGTACCGGTCCAAATGGTACCTGTCCGTCGGGCATGGTCTTGCACATCAAAAACTACGCCCTCCATGGGCTCATTAGTCACAGGGATCATAGCAATGTTAATCACATTTCATCATTAATATTATCAAACATATGCATAAAAACCCTAATATATCATTCAATAGCTCAAAGACATTACAAAAACCTACAATACAAGGTTGAGAAAAGAAGATAAGACACCCTATTGGGCTAGTATCCATAAGGAAAGGAAAGTTTCCAAGGAGTTTCATCCAAGCCATGTAGATGAAGTGATGTGGCTAAGGGATGTCCAGACATACGGGTAGAGTGAGAGCCAGGGATGCATGATATTACCTATGGATGCCTTTGTAGAAGGCGAGCTATACCTGTCATGGATGCAATTTTTTCCAAGCCCTTTCTTGCCTTTATTCTTTTCTTTATTTGCTTTTTCTTCTTCTTTTTCTTTTTACTCAAGGGCTAACTAGAAGACACTACCTTGGCGTGGTGACCAGAGCTGACAGTGTTACCCACAAGTACTTTCACAGAGATGATAAGGTTGGCTCGTGATGAGACCCCCTTTCCCTTGGCCATGCAACCAAAGGTCATTGCCTTGGCGTGGTAACCAGATGGTGGCAATGTCATGCTGTTAGGTACCCATTAACATAATAGGCTGGCTCGTGATGAGACCCCCTATCCTCTTGATTAGGTCTTGTTTGCTATTTTTTCCTCGGGTCCCTCTTGTTTCTTGCTGAGAGGCCTTTTATTGCCTTCTCAGGGATCCCTGGGCAAAGCATCTTGAGGTTTTATTTCTAGGCTTTTATCTTTTACCAGTTGCTTTTACCTTCTAGGCCTTTAGCCTCTTCTTCCCACGAGATAAGGTGCAACCCCACAAACAGATCATCCTAATGCCCGGACAAGGGGAATGGGACAGATGAGCGGGAGATAAGATCCCCCAGTGGCAAACCAAAACCTATGGGTACAAGCTTGCTAGGGCACCCAGTCAATCTCCCCAAGCATGGTCAAGTGGGCCAATGTAAGATCCAAGCATTTGTCAGAGATAAAGGAATCAGATGCATATATTTAAAGGTTATAATGATCAAAAGTGACACATACCATGATACTTGGACCAATTACCTCATGGAGCAAAAGCCTTCTCCAATACAAGACCAAGCCGATGGTGATGGATGATGCTGCTGTTGACAAGACGAATCTGACAAAAGAAGAAAAGGATGGGCCCTCCAAGGCCATGCTCAGGTCAATCCTGCTCTCAGTACTCCATGTCTAGGACCTGTGGGCCTCGAGACATGATCTCCTAGTTATCCCTAGAAATCGGGGATAACAAGACTGACTCAAATCTGCCCTTGAGTTGTTGTCGAGAACAGACTTTAAATGTTGTACAGAACAGAAATATCAGCAGCTACAGAAGTGCCTCTGTTGCTGCTCAGAATAACTTTCAAATGCTGTCCAGAATATAGAAATCAGCTGCTATAGAACAGCTTTTTATATGCTGCCTAGAACAGTGTTTAGATGCTGTCCAGAATATAAAAATCAGCTGCTATAGAAGTGCCTCTGTGGCTCCCTTGCTTCCTCAGAAAATCCTAAGTTGAGAGGATTAATGCATGTTGAAAGGCTAACAGTGGACAGCAAAATTATCATAATTAAACCCTTCACCAAGAGGTATTAAAAGAGCATAAAATCAAAGCTTAAGGGCAGACTCAGTGGGCAAAAAAATCAGAACTGGTGGCTGTCCTAAAACAGCAAGAAAACAGTCCTGAAACACCTTGAAAACTATGCCCAATAAGAGGTCAAGGACAGACCTGTTGGGCAGCCTTTAGGAACCTCAAAATTCTTCATGGTATCAGAGCCAAAGGGCACAAGAGTTGGATGATATAGTTTGCAAACAGTTGGCAGATTTTTGTCTCACCAAGACAGCAGTTAGCATCAGTTTTAGCATCAAATGGCAGCCATGTTGGTGGTTGGGTTGAGGGTGGAGGATAGGCTAGTAGGGGCTAGCAACTTGTCTTCGTGGAAGGCTAGGATAGTCTTGATCTTGGAGGAACTTGAGCTATGGGATATTGTGGAAAATCTTGTGGTTCCTCCTACAGATGCAGTGCTCTTGGCTGAGTTCTAGAAGAGGAACATCAAGACCAAGAGGACTATCCTTGATGCGGTGAAAGGCCATATCATTCCTCATGTATCTGGTAAGGACTTCGCATTTCAGATATGGCAGTCCTTGTGTGGCCTTTACCAGATCCCTAACCAGAACCGGAAGATGTTGCTCCAGGAGAAGTTAAGGGGCACCAAGATGACCAAGACTGATTCAATTACCTCATTCCTCACGAGATTTTCTCAGATTCGTTATGAGTTGGCCGCTGTGGGCGAGATAGTGAATCCATCTGAATTGGTGAGTACATCCTTAAATGGCTTCTCCAAACTTTGGGAGAACTTTGTACGAGGCATCGTGGCTAGAGAGCATATGCCCAGTTAGGAGAGGCTCTGGGATGACTTTGTACAAGAGGAGCTTAGAGTTGGATCAGGATCTACTAGTCAACAGCGTGGTGGGGATGATGAGGGTGATCTTGCTCTTTTGGCAAAGGGCAAGAAGAAGACCAAGAAGGGTCCCAAGGGTGGGGCCAAGCAGCAGCAGAGAGGAGGTCAGCAGGGGAGGGATATGAGCAAAGTTAAATGCTTTGCTTGTAACAAGATGGGGCACTATGTTGGACAGTGTCCCAACAGGAAGAAGAAGAAGCAGGGTGGTACAGCAACGACAACGGAGGAGGATGAGTTTGTCTCTCAGTTTGAGAGGGAGTGTATCTTGATCGTTTGTTGCTTGACAGTTGAGACACCATCCCACATTTGGTACATTGACAGTGGAGCATCCAATCATATGTCAAGTGTCAGAGAGCACTTCACTGATCTCAAAGATCCAGAGATCAAGTTGGAAATAGTGCTTGGAGATGACACCATAGTAACAGAAGGTAATTATTAATGGAATCTGAAGGTAATTTTAGTGTAACAAAATAAACAAATCTATAATTAAGTAAACCTGTAAATTCTAATAGCCAACAAAATTTTAAGAGTCACTGCTTTGTTCTCTATCTGGAAAATAAGGTGTAAGTGTATCTTCGACAATGAGGTTAGTTTTGTTCATTCATTCTGTAGGATTTGACACAAAGACGTATGCACTCAGCTTCAGGATAAGGGTTCTCTGCTTATTCGAGATGCCAATCCTGTAGATGCTTTTTTTTATTCTGATTTGATTTCGACTTAATTTTGTTGTACTGTTCCTTGTATATATCTCTGCTTTATGTAAATATCCTCTGTTTAATATCAGAAGAATTTTTCAGAAAAAAAACTTGTAAATTCTAACAGTAAATCATATCCGGTAATTATAGATCACAAAAAGTAGGTCAAGTAAATGTTGTTGTTATTTTAACTAGGGAGTGGAGTTGAATATTTAAACTGTTATTTCTAAAGCCTCACAATGTTAAAGTACATCCTAGAAAACATAATATAAAATTGTGAACTATGTATCAAGAAACATTGAAAAATATGCAATTTTTTTAATTTTTGGGATAAATTGAGCTCTTCACAATGTCTCGTGAGATAGGGATATGAATCTCTTACAGACAAAATTAAATCATAAAGAGGAGAGAACCAAAGACAACCATAAGCACTTGTTATGTCACTTCTAAAATCATTCCTAAATAGGCATAAGTGACTGCTACTAAGCAAAGATAAAGAATATGTACCTTGCAGGACCTTCAGTATAGAAGCTGTTATAAAGACACTTAGCACCTCTTTAAAGACAGATCCATTGAATATTTCGGTTGGTGAGCCTGTACCATGCCATGATATAATTATCATTGCCTGAAAATCCAAGGAAAGATAACAATTTCAGTATTAGCTAAATTGATGTGAGATTTGTGGAATGTAACATCCTGCATTGCTTTCACATAGAAATTTAAGAATTTCATCTCTACCTGTAGAGCCAATATAAAAAAGGTCCACATCCTATCAAAACTTCTAAAAAGATGCCAGAATGATCTAATTTCAACAAAATTTGTCTTTGCCATCCATATTTGTCGGCGTCCCCTCCTTTGTACAGTTTCCTACAAAAGTTTAAAGAAAATAATCATAGACCGCTCACAAAAAATGTAAAGGTATGTGCTATAACACATCTAAGATCACTTGTAAGAACATATAAAATTCATGTTTCCAGCCATGCATACATACATGCAGGCTAGTTTTTGTAGCATAATTCACATATGTAGAACAGCCCCAACATATGGACAGTAAGCATGTCATAACGTAAAGAAAAGTAATAAAAATATGCAGTAGAACAAAAACTAACAAGGGTCGTATAAAGTCACTATGTCCTGCCTCTCTAGATTGAAGAAAATAAAGACATGTTCATAACTACTAATAAAGGTTAACAATTAATAGTAGGCTTTGAAATTTGAATATTGGATCGGGCAGTCAACAATGAGATACAACATTTGAACACTGAGATTGACTACTGTCTATATTTGTATGACAAATATTGAACAATGAACTATGATCTATTCAACTGAATCAACATTCAAACAATCAGCGTTACTGATTCATCTGTAACAGTCAAACATTGAGAACAAAATGTTGTTAATATCTGAACAGTATACATGGAACATTGAAATGCAGCTGTGAAAGAGAATAGTAGGCTTTGAACAATGAGCATTAAACGATATGCCTCAAGGATTCAGCAATTCATCATCACATAGATCCCCTCCACACTAAAGCCTTCAACTATATCAAAATTCAGATCAACAGCATTTCCACAGACACAGCACACACCACCTCATACAGTAAGCATTTACTAGGACTACGGGAAGCCTGTGAATTTATTATTATTAACAGATTTCATTGTCTCCCAAGCTCAGGCTACTACACTTGTTATCCACATGCAGGTCACATTAGTGTAGTTGATTATTTCTGTGTAGGACACACTAGTGTGTTCCATATAATTATGGATTCTCCTTGTCCCTGAAACGCGATGCTCAAAGACAACTTGTTCAAGGGAGGTTAGTATGCAATGTGCCTACTTAGACTTTACAGGAAAGTGGTGATCAACTATCCAACTAGACCCTCATGGCCATCAACAAACTTCCAATGCATCCAAAACTCACATGATCAGTGGCCACTTGAGATTCATAACCTTCCTTCATGTGATCAAAACTCACATCGTCCAGCTAACTAATATATGGCTCCTACATATCATATCCACTTTCACTCCTTAATCAAATAAAACAAGAGGACCCATGAACAAAAAAACTCAATCATAAATCACAAGGGGTGTGGTCCCAGAATACAAAAGATGAGTAATAGCATTAATAGAAGAGGTAAAGCATAGAATTTGATCCCCCACTTTTAGGGCCAATAACTAAGGCTCATGATGCTTGTTACCTCCCAGACCTGTACTCAAGGTATTAAATTCCCTGAACAAAATGCAACCCTAGACGCACTTAGGAAGGTTGCCTATTGTCACCACAAAAACTCTTCCTCTCGCTTTAGGCCAGTTCTTTTTCCAGCACAAGGGGGAAAACCCTAGAAATAAAGGGGTGATGGACTATCAAAACCAATGTCTATCCAAATAGGCAACAGAGTCAAAATCAAAGAGCAAAAGGGTTTGAAACTTTGAATATTATGGAGAAAATGCAATTAAGCCATTCACTGATGCGCCATAATTAGTCGATTTTCAGATTATGCAAGAATAAGTGAGAACCCTTATAAAAGATACACCATCACAGTTATGAAATTACAGCCAAGAATAACGTGCAACCAATGAACAAAGAAGGAGCAACCATAATATGAAACCCTAGATGAAGTAAACACAGTAGGACAGCCCTCTTATTGAGTAAACAGCCAACAATACATCATTCTTCAAATAAAATTTCACCACAAGATCAAGAGAACCATAAGGTGTCACACCTAATCTTTCACCTTAGATAGGGCAGCCATCAAAAATAGAGTAAACAAACAAACCTAAACAGAAAATTACAGCAGCAAATATCCTCCAATAATTCAAAGTTACATCAAGGATTAGGGAGGGTATACAACCTCTACCCTAATCTCTACTTACATTGCAAACTTGCCCTTCTCCAAAGATTATTCCAGTGGAAAAAACCATGCCAATCCTTGCTAAAACCTTAATCATGCATGAAAACAAAAGAGAGATGGAAAAACCTCACATTGAACTTGCTCTCTGACTTCTCCTCCCAAAAGATCTTCAAATAAGCTTCGAGGGGAACTCCCACACTTCCAACCATGCCTTTAGAAAATGAATCTTCTCCGCTATTTATATCCTTCAAATCAAACCCTAAATCATAATATAATATAATATTTTATTTTAGAAAGCCCCCTAGAATCCTCCTTGAGTTTGCATTTTGAGTGAATAAAATAGGTCCATATTCCCACTTGTCATCTTTCTATTTCAAGAGATCTTTTTAAAACATGCATTTATTATTCAGTTAAGGGTTTGACTATGTCAACACTACGACATGCCATCTCCTCATGCAAAGATCTTTCCACCAAATATGTACAAAATGTCTCGAACAAAGTGTTCTCACCCCAAATACCTCCTCAAAGGTGAAACACACCTCCAAATATAAAGGAAAAGACCTCGAACAATGTGTCTTTACCCCCAAACACCTCAAAAGGTGAAATATGCCTCCAAATATGTGAAAATAGATTAAATGATGTGTCCTTACCCCAAAAACTTCTCTTCAAAGGGGAAGCATGCTTGCAAATATGTGAAATATGCCTTGAATAATGGACTATTAGCAACAATTAAAGCCTCAAAATAATAAAATACAACCTAAAGAGCAATGAATTACTCATGAAATCGTATTAGACCATAAAACCTTACTTTGTTAAACACCCAAAAGATAAACTCGCTCTACTGACAAGATAGATTGTGACTCGCCTTGCAATAGACATGTTGCGCCATATGCAATCATGGGTAAAGGAACAAACATTACTAGGGCAAAGAACTAAAATAAGTATATTATAAATGTCAATACAAGGATGGTATGCACTCAAGAAGACTACCATATATAGTATCCAAGAGACATAACTATGTTAATGGACACAACAATACATCATGGTTATTAATTATAAATAGTAGTAATTAGGTATATTACATATCCTCCCATCTAGGAAGGCTTTGTCCTCAAAGAACAAGAGAAAACAAGGCGAAAGTTGTTGATTTTTCAATAGGCTAGGTTAAGCATATAGTTCATTTCAATTTTGCATTTGTCTTAACCATAAACAAGAATGTTGCAGCAACCAAGATCACAAGAAGAAACATCATGCACAAGAACACAAGAAGTATCCTAGGAAACCCTTCTCAACAAGGGAAGAAAACCCAGCCAAATCATTTGCTATATTCTTCAAGAGAAGGACCTTCACCACCAATAAGACTTAGCACACAAGAGTGCTCAAACCCTAGAATACTACCGCCCAAGAGAGGTGCGCACTTTTCCCAAGAAGATGTACTTGCTGAAATTTCCAAACTTGTGTGAAGGATATGATTCCACAATGGGGAATCTTCCTTTACTTATATTAGACTTATCCTATCAATAGAAGTGTCTATTGGCACAACAGGTCTGACCTCTCTAAGTTACATTATAATTAATATTAACCAGATTAATTATCTTTTACATTTATTACTAATCACATTAAGGTGGGGCCGACCTGTACCCTTTACATTACAATTAGGGTTACAGGCAGGTCTGACTCTTGAACAATATAGCAAGGTATCTGATACACCCACTAGTGCTCATCCACTAGGGGCACATCCATAGGGATGTCCATATCTCTGACTCGCTGCATTACATAGAAGAACCAGTTCTTCACACGTTCACATGTGCTCGTCCACAGGCACGTCCACTCAACAAATCTTCTTTCCCACTGCATCACACAGGAGAGTCATCTGGAGTTTCTCGCCAAGTCTGCTACTCAGAGGAGGCTAATACATCATATTCATTTTTGTTCTCATGATGATGCACCCAGCACTTTGGGATTTCACACGTTCACCGTGTGCTCAGCCACAGGCACGTCCAACTCAGCAGATCGCCTTTCCCACGGGATAATCATCTGCAGTTCTTCTCAAATCTCTAAATGTAAGAGGTCATCTCTACGTTCCAGCTCTGTCTCAGATAGGAACCACGTACCCTTCTTAGGGGCTTTCTCTCAGGTTTGTAAGCTGGAGAAAGTCTCACATAGTTGCAATGATCCACATCCCACAGGTTTGTAAGCTGGAGAATGTCTCACATAGCTGCAATCATCAATAAAAGTATAGTCAAAGAGTAGAACAATATTGAGTCTCGATGCATTATAGAAGCATCAATCCATCCTAGGTTATCTTTTATCAATAACTGAATGAGACTTATCTTATTACGACTCCAAGTATGTCTTCAAAAAATATATATATATTGAAATTATAATTCTTTGGAATGTAAATAGAGTGTTGACTTTGTTTAGATTACTCTCGTGATTAAGACAATGATAAAGTTTAATGTAAATTTCTCTTCCTTGATCTTCATATTAGGACACTCCTACTCTGGTTGAGTTGGCACATTGTCTATATATGTTGATGATGTACATTATGTGCACAACTTCATTGTCAAGTCATGCCATATTGTCTTATTATTTATTATAACAAAATGAAAAATATTTCATCTTCAAGTTTAAAGAGAAGGTCAACAATGATTTCATCCATGTTGAACCTAAAATCATATCAACATTGGCTCAAATAGACATAACTTCAAACAAGGATTTTAAAACATAATCATCAATCATCAATTGTAGATCATTTATTCCATACAAGTTTGGAATAAATTTTGGTTTTCAATTATGCTTCGCTCAATAATTTATAATTGATTAGCCAATGGAATATTAATGTATGTTAAGAAATGGTTTTGGCCATCATTAATTAATGTGTGATTAACATTAAAACCCAAGCAAGAATAATCAACACATCATAGAAAAAATAATAACCCAATACATGAGTACATCACATCATAAGATCAACACAAGTGTTTGGATACTTCATAACCAAATAATCAATAAACCTCATACACACTTAATGATTACAAATGAGGCAAATCCTTGAATACATAGTAGGGTTTAAACTTTAGATTAGTTAACCCTAAACCCATAAAAACATGGGACCACAAAGCCCACCTACTAACCACCAACGTGGGTTATAACCACCCACTAAGACTGAGTGATTTAAATGACATTAAGGGTCACTAGGGCCACAAATCAAGATTAGCCAACATATCTCCAACATCCTCCCTTGAGATTGACTTGGGGACACAAAGAAGGAAAATTGGCATAAACAATACTTGAGCGAGTATTGCATACCAACATCTCCCCTTTAATATTCACTTTGGAAAGTTGTGGTAAGAAAAAATTTGGCCAAATAAACCTTAAAATAATCTTCTTTATGTTTAATTGGGTAAGGAATATAATAGTGACCTATGCTGACAACAACCAAATCAAGACAAGGTGCAAACAAGCTCTCAATGGAGAGTCCATTTGTTGAACTATAGCCTACAAAATGCTTCACATGAGCCTCTATGGAACCAACAATGCAAATGAAGAGTCCTACTTCAAAACTATAGCTTTCAAAAAACACCTTCACATGTACCCCTTCATCCACAGAAGGCAAAGATCATAGTCATGTTAGCATAGAAGGAAGCATGCAAGTCAAATTCAACACAAAAGAAGAAGGGTCTGGAATTTTGATTTTCCGTAGTGCTTGTTCTTATAAATGGAGACAATGCTACAAAATGTTGAATCAAAATCACTAAGTGTTTTCCAATCCTACCATCGAACGATGGATCCACATTGCTTATTTTCATCAATCCTCTTCACGCACATATACAAGCGATAAGGCATATAGGAGGGAGCCCGAATTAGGGAACAAAAACAAGTAGCTCATGTTCAACAATCACTCATGAGATATCCTAAGAAAAACACCCACCACCACTCCAAACAAACTTCATTATAGATACACAAATTTGATCTCCAGCGAAATGAGCTTCTCATCCATGATCATTTCCATGTAAACATCACCCTATCACAAGGCAATAAACCCTACTCTAATACCATGTTAAAAAATGGTATTAGACATCATTGATTAATATGTGATTAACATTAAAACCAAGGAAAGAATAGTCAAGAAAGCATAGAAAGAAAGATAACCCAAAACACAATCACATCACATCATAAGATTGTTGTAAGTGTTTGGTTAGTACTTCATAACCAAATAGTCAATAAAGTTCATATATACTTACAAATGAGGAAAAGACTCGAAAATATAGGAGTAAGGCATCGATTAGCTACCCCTAAACCCATAAAACATGGGAAAATGTCCACCTACTAAACACCAATGTGAGTTATAACTGCCCACTAAGGGCATGCCATAAATGACACTAAGGGCCATTTGGGCCACAAGTCAAGATTAGTCAACATAACTCCAAAAATGTAATTGTCGATTTCACAAGAATGAATAACAATGATCATTATGTTTCCATCAATAGTCCCTTTAAATTTTGAAAAATACATCTGATATTTACAAACAAGAAATCAAAAGGTGGAAGGGTATATACAATGGAGCTTATATCCTCATCCATAAGACTACTAATGGAAAAATAATATCTAAATAGGCTACTGAATCTAAATATTGAGCATCTTTTATCAATAAGACACCCTTAGCCAACCGCTCATGGCATACCTCATCACACCACATAGCACAAAAAGCAGACAAAGAACTACCTTCTTACTCAAAAACAAACTTACATCTAATCCTTCGAAGGGTAAATAAAGTAGAGACTCTCAAATACGAGATCCTAAGGAAGGACGAGCGAACCAGATATCTACAATTACCAAACAAAATAGCAAGCCCATGAAACCTTCACTAAAGGCAAACTAAATAAGGGTCTTGAACATGCTTCCAACAATTCTCAGCAAAGTGACACTCCCAAAACATGTTCTTCACCGTCTCAAAGAGATGGTAAACAAGGAAAAGACCATCACAAAGCCCACTCTTTTCCAATCAAAACTTAGAGGGGATCCCCTTGTAAATGAAAAGTCATGCAAAGAACCTCAGCTTAAAAGAATTTCGAACAAACGAAACATTGTGTAATCAACACACCCACCTATCTTCTAGATCGACTGACACAAATCTCGCATTGAGAATCGAGGCTAACAGATGTCATTGATGTAACAAAGAATAAAGCCTCCGTGAATCATACTACTGCAAGGGTTGACCAAAGCCACCCCCAATCCCTCCAAAATGGCCCTGATGTCACAATATTCATTTTGATCACGTTTAGCTAGGAATGAACCCTACCAACTCCATGACCAATAGTTTATCAAGGGGAAGCAAGCCATACTCATGAACCAAGGTACATCGGCCTTTCTAACAAGTAGTTATATCCCACAGATCTTCCCAAAATAAAGTGACTTTCTTGCTCAAACGACGATCCTAGAAGCATGGAAACTCTACAATACAAGTACCCTGCAACCTCTAGCTCCAAATAGGGTGTCTCGCCAAATCCCAACTTGCCCTGTTGCACTTGAAATTCCACCTAACCAAGCCTACCACTGATTTCCACGATGATCAAATACTCTTGATTCTTGAATATCACCAAGTCTAAGACCTAAAACAAGTGAGGGGAAGAAATAATATCACACAAATCAAAAGCACCCCAAACCTTGCCTACATGTTGGGATGTCATCATCCAATGTCGAAACAAAACATGCCAAGGAGCGGACCCCTCTAAGCACCTAACCACCCACTTGGAACAAAAATGCTACCCTAAGTAGCAACGTCAAAAACCTAAGCCCCCCCATCCTTGGGCATAGTAAACACATCCCAAGGAACTAGAGGAAGACCCCTCTCCCCACCATATTTCAATCGCGGGTACAATCACAAAATCTATTCCAAATGCCAAAACAGAGCCCTACTAGGCAACCAACAAGATACATAATAAATGTGCTAAGCCTGGAGAATCTATCCAACCAATGTCAACTCTCTAGCAAATGGTAAGTCCTTATGATGCTAGACATGAAGCATACTTTGAAGCCGCTAAAACTTGCGTGGAATGACCCTAAAACAAGCATTCCTAGCATCCACCACACAATCCATCAAAGAATACGAAGAGAAAAGATTCTGAAAATGCAACCCAAACATACCTTTGACCTTCGTTGGATCCTCTATAAGAGATCCATCAACCTAGCACAAACCAAGAACCTTGTCAACCACCACTTTTATTTTCAAGTAGTCAAAGTAGAATTTGGATCCAACATCCCCCTCCTTAATCCAATGTAGTCAGGAACGTACCCCGGCACCTCTAGGAGGATGCTGCAAGGTTGGAGATGGTGGTTTGTAGTCCCTTTAAATTTTAAGAAAGTTGAAACTAACTTTATAAAACCTCTATAAAAAAAATCCTCCTTTCTCATTACCGGAACCCAATTGTTTATTTTCATCCAAAAATCCCATTTCAACTTCCATTGGTAACATTAACAAGCCTTAAATGATACCCTTAATTTTATACTTTAAATTGAGATTTGATTAAAGAAAAGACAAATATTTTCATAAGAAAAAAAAACAAGTTAGAAATAAAGACTAAGCATTACTGGTAGCATGCTCGTTTATGGCAGCCATAACACTTATTGAATGTTGTTGAACTACACATAGGAAGACAATCTACTTATTCATATAGGGCAGCCACCGTGCATACTTATGACAGCTGCCCCACTTTTACAAATGGCCAACCTAAGGAAATGTACACAAGGACTAAAATAAATAGCTCATGTGGCAACCATTTCGATATCATCATAACGCTACAATCTACTTATTTAACGTGCTTTTCTCCATAATAATTACTTCGACACTAACTATAATAAATGAAATCCTGTGGGATTTTGACACAAGAAGTCAGAGTTCCACTTGATCCAGAACCTTGATGGATTTTTTGCTACAAGATTAGCTTACTCCCACATATACTACATCCGCTTAGTTTTCAATCTCGAATATTGCATCATATTGCATACAAAAGGAATCACCATGAGCATTAAAGAAAAATGTAGTGAAAGAATTGACAAGGAGGTGGTTGTATTATAAATCTCATCTAATTTCGAGGTTCACACATAAATATTCTTTCATTGCATCATCATGAGCTTTAATTCTAGATTTAGAATTGCTGATTGTAAACTTACATTTGCTCAAGTTCTATATGGATTTGAAATTGTAAAATTTATGAAACGAGTTATAAGAGTTGACAATATGAAAAGCATCGTACAAAGTTGCTAACATGAAGACATTATGGGTTGCCAAGATGTAAAGCGCTAAGCAAGTTGCTAACATGAAAGGTGACATACGATTTTGCAGTATGAAAGGTGTCATATACAGATTGCTGATCATTTTCACTTTATTCACTATAAGTATGACTGATGATAGCAATGATGATTCGGTGGACCCAAAGATTAATAAGCTGGACCATGTGAGTTTTGGTTGCATGAGGAATGAGAATAAACATTAAATGGCAACGAATATGAGTATTTCTGCCATGCAGTAGGCTTTGTTGTTCGGCATGCTTTATCCCCTCACTCAAGGTATCTGAATGCGCCAAGATGCATCGCCAATCTCCCCTTAGAATCCGAATACGCAGAATTGCATGCTAACCTACTAATCTTCTATATATATGAAGTTGTGGTTGTAAGATGTAAAGAGACTGGGCCATAATAGATTTGATATGAAGTGATGGGACAGAGACTGGTCATACAAATAATGGAGATTTACCAAGAAAGATGACGTGATTGAAGTAATGGACTCGCTGCTAAGTGAAGTGGGTTCAAGTACAAAAGGGAATCTTGCTGTGTTGTTATTCTTCTATAATAAAGGAGATAGGAGGGACTTAGTTAGAGAAAGATAGGTCTACAATAAAAATAAACTATACAAGCAAAAAATTTCCAACTGACACAAGTTTTGCTTGGATACAATCTTGCTCCTTTGCCCAAAAAATATCCTCCGACTATAATATGTTGTATTATAGTTGTATTGTCTTATTAATGGACTAGTTCTTAACACAAAATAAACAGACCCATACAACTAATCTACCAATTTTTTTTCTATATTACAGTTATGATTTCAACTTGGAGAAGCAGTATTACCTAATTGCAGTTAAGAATCTTATGCTATTTCCAATACAATATGTTTAGAAGATATTGTTCATGAATATAAAATAATCATGAGTGTTGCTACCTTCATGGATGGATGTTTTTCAGATGCTTTTGGTACATAAAAAAAATCTGCATCTGCACGCATTGGCCAGCCTAGGCGGAAACAATCAACTGACCTGTTAATGAAGATAGCCATGCTTTAGTATAACATTCAATTATAGAAAAACTTGCATGTATAGAAATTCTGGCTAGCATGTTGAAACATATCCACAATACCAGAAAAATTCATTCAGATCGTCATAGTTCCTCCACTGCGAGTGTTTGGCTGTCCCCTTTCTATTTCTCTTGACTTCCTATTCAGAAAAAGCAAATAGCCATTAATGTCAAGATACATGGATCAACTGCTCATCATTATAGAGAACAACATACATAATCATTAGGATGTAAAACTACAAGCAGATGCTAAGTACCTCTGAAATAACATTATAAATAGGAGTCACAACTTTGTTAAGGAAGGATTCATCTTCGCCCCCATATGCTGGCTTTGTATTTTCCCCAGTCACAGCACTCACATTGCCACCTACCATCCCATAGAGTTCATATGCCATCTGCAAAAATCCAAAGTCAAGGTTACATTGGAAGTCATGGAAGAACTTGAATATCCGAGACAGAACATGAAGAGAATTTGAAGAAAACATATGGAATTCTGACAGAATATATAGCAATGATGTTGGTAATCAAGATAAAACATTAGAATTGTTAGAATTGTCTATCTGCTATATTTGCTAGAGTATCATGCTGAAAATCAACAGAAAAGGTAAACAACTAGCTGTAAAATGGCCACAATATTGTGAGCTTCCCCAGGATAGCCACGAATGCCTTTGTTCCCATTTGACACACATGCAGGGACCGTCATATCTACATGGATTTCAACCTTGTAACTAACCTCAGGAAACATTAAGAACCAAATTTTTCAAATTGAATTGGTTTAATCCACCATAAATACAGGATTTAGATGACAGAACTCTTTTATAAGGATGGCTAGATACAGTGTGGTGTTTTAAGCATAACTTCATCGTGACTACGAAATTGGTCCAACCATTTGTTTCTTTTATGGAAACTAAACAGGATCCTATGATGTTTAAGATGTAATTTATAGCATTTTGTGAGTCTTTTTGACATACATGTTTTGGGAGAAATAATTAGAAGTCTGTGAAAGCCCATTTTAATCTCAATTCATTTCAATGGCATGATTTAGGTCACCCTCCCTTGAAAAGGGGTAACTGCTGCTGTCCATTGTCACCCATAAATAACTGTTTCAGATTTCAAATTCAGCAGAGGGTAACTGTTTTCTACTCCAAGTGACTGCCATGGGCAGTCAAAACAGTGAAACGATGGATTAAGCCTGTATGGTTATAGATGACTGTTGCAAATATTGGCAATATATTGCGGTACATTCAACTTGATGACACAAAACCATGAAAAAAAAAAATTTTAAATTAGACCCTTGAAAATATCACAAGATATTGAAAACAGTGCAATATTTCATCAAAATATTGCAAGTCAATGCAATTTATCACTGGGGCCGTGATTTATTGGCTATAAATAGTAAATACCCACAAAGTCACCTTTTTGGTCATTTTGCAGCGGAGAACTAGGGGAATGAGAGCAAGGAGCTTACTTGCCATATTCCATCAATTTTAGGAGGGACAAACTAGTGTTTTCATTGCCTTTAGTAGATCTATTGTGGAGTGGGGATTGATTCCCATCTTACTATTTTCATATTTCCAGATGTATCAAAATTTCAGTTTATATTTACTTTGTTTTACAAGATTTAAGATTTGATATTGTTGCTTTAGATTTTTTTTAAAATGACTATTTGTGTTTATTTTTAAGTTTGCCAATATTTTCCAACATTTCCAAATGTTAAGTTTGAGGACCCTTGGTGATATATTGCCGATACGATATTTGCAACATTGATTGATGATCTGTGGTAATCTATGGGTGGTACCATAGCTGTTTGATGCCCTCATTTTCAATTTATAGTTGTTACTTGTTACAAATCAATGAAAAAAGCTGAATTTATAGTTGTTGCTTGTTACAAATCAATGAAAAAAGCTGAATTTATAGTTGTTGCTTGTTACAAATCAATGAAAAAGCTGAATTTATAGTTGTTTCAAAGCAATGAAAAAGCTGAATTTATAGTTGTTTCAAAGCAATGAAAAAGCTAAGAGTTGAATTTCTTTTCCTATTCAAGTCTGGCAATTACTGCCCAAGAATTTTATGTGTATGTCTTTTTTCCTTTCTTGCAATTTGCACCTTTTAATCTCTATCAAAACCATTTTCTGTCCATGAAGGGAAAAAATTTATATGATCATAATGGTTGTTAATTTACACACTCAAAATCGTTTAAGTTGTGACTGTTGGATGAGATCATAAAAAATCTTATGGGTGGGATTATTGTTGAAACAAAGCACTAGTTGTAGAGTCTGCCAAGAGCTCTCTTAATCATGTAAAAGCCCTATGAGCAGGGATGCTATTAAGCCAACAAGTGATTGCAGAGCTTTTCATGGTCAAAATATCATGAGGGTGAATTGTTGTTGAACAAAGGAGCATTGCAAAATTCAACTTTAGCAAAAGACTTCCTCTGAAGCAGAATTGTTAATGAATCAATGTATGGCATCTGGGTGATTACAGAGTTCATGCAAGCACAAGATTATTAAAAACACTTTGACACTTCAGACTGTATATTTTTGAGGAACTATGAGGGCTGCCCAACAGGCCTGTCTTATGACCTCTTGTTGGGCTCTAAGTTATGTCAACAAGGCTGTCCTTTGCTGCTGTTTTAGGACAGAAAACAGTGAAGTACTTTTCTGCCCTCAAACTGATGGTTATATGCTCTTTTAAGGTGCCCTTGCAAGTAGTTTTAGTAACCCAATGTTAGTACATGCAAACCTCAAAACATATAGCACTCCTCTAGGATCTTAACAAGCTCCTAACACTGATCTAAACAACTAAGCATACATGAAAAAATGGACACAAGTATTTTTGGTCAACACGACCCTGGATAAAACCCCCCGGGGAATTTAAAATGAAAGTATATATATGTGTGATCTCAAGCATGGAATACAACAAGGAATACAATACAATAGAACCTGTACAAGTAGCAAGCTCCTTTCAAGCTTTGCTAGAAGGTTCCAAGAAGAATGCGCCCAAGCTAGTGCGTGTTAATGTTTATGCCATTATTATAGTTCTTTGCATTTCAATAGATAATAGCAACATAAGAACAAGATCACTGAGAAATACGCATTCACAAGAGACACGGCATTTATCCTAGGAAACCCTCTAGGGGAAGAAAACCTAGCAAAACTTCCTTAATATAGATAGCCAATACAATGCCAAGAGATCTCTATGCTAAAACAAAAAGTCCTCTCCAAGATATGCGCCACTCTCTCTCTTCTTTGCCAGTAACAGATCAAAACTTGTCTCTCAAACTGAACAAGTTAGTTATGTTCAAATGAGGCGCTAGCCTCCTTTATTTATACAAGTTCTGGCACGTGTGAAGTGTCTCTTCACTGGCAGGGCCGACTTCTCAATCTGGGTGGGTAAACCTGTTGGAAATATGGCTACAGCAGAGATGACGCAGATGATCAAGGTTGTCATTGATGGCAATCGATTGTGTATGGTGAACACAAATGCTGAATCTCAGATGTTGAAACGTAGATGCTGAAACACAAATGCTGAATC
>ML780888.1:88183-109983 GCA_009831015.1 Picea engelmannii | reverse complement strand
TTTGCTTATACCTGCAACGTTGTGACATTTGGCAGCTCTATTGATTGACATTGAGTTAATAATTGTATTTCTAAGCTAATTTAACAAAACGTTTTTGCTCTTTGTCATAATTTTGGCCTATTGATTAAAGTTGACGTCACACCCATTGCAGAAACAATATAGGTGACGCAGCAACATTATATATGAGCTTGGTTTGACATATTTTTTGCATTATTGATATGATACAAGGATTTAATATTGAAAATTGAATGCTCTTATGCTTTATTGAAGAAGTGATATTAATCTTTTGCATTTATTGAGCCATCATTGACTTCGTCAATAATAGCACTTAATCATTTGCTCATATATGTATGATAGAGATAGTCATTGATTTCATGAAGTACTAACCCACTGCAAGCACATACTTTAGTTTGTATTTTGTATTGTCTCGCAAACAGGTGCATCGTCAGTGGTCTTATCTCCTTGACTATCTCTTCTTGGGCAGCAATCTGTGAAAGGGGTTTCCTTGACTTGGCCTTTACCCTTTAGCCTTTCTTTAAACCAGATTGCCTTAGGGACGTCTCCCTTGGACTTGCCCTCCTAAATAGAAAGAGCCCCCCATCGAGGTGATAGTGGGTGGGGAAGCTCCTGTTACGCCGGTTTCAAGCCCTGACTCAAGCTCTTGGACCTTTTCCTACAAACCGTGCGATAACAGGACCCATATTTTGAGGGGGTTTTTTGCCGCCTGGCCTGGTCCGTCCAGGTTCTCTCTTGATCTGCTTTCTGCCATTTTCTTTGGCTGAGATTGGTGGCTATTTTCTGTGTAGACTTCATATGTATTGAGGCCGCTTTCGAAGGGCCATTTTGCTATGCTTTTCTTCCTCTTGGGGATGAAAGCTATCTCAGATTTAAATGCATGCTCTCTCTATGTATTATTCAGAATGTAATTTTTATTACTTTTAATAAAAGTTACACTTCTTTTCTTTGGATAAAAAAAAAACCATACTATAGAATTGGCATCATGCATGACAGTGCAAAAGGATTACCAGTGATATGTTGTGCTTTCATAAATCAGACCTGTTAAGGGTGGGCCAACAGACTTTTATGATATGCATTGGGCATCAAAGTAAACCAGTTGCCTACCACGCCCTAGTTTTTTAGTCATGTGCTTACACTGTGAAGCAATGACCATGTATTAGTGATTGCTGTGTCAATTAGATCTAAGTTATTTACCCAACTTAATGCATTTGTTTAGTAAGTGCAACCCTAGACAGTTAGGGTGACTAACTTTATTACTCTAGAAGGGAAATCCACCACTGAAGCCACAGTACAATTACTGTGTCCCACCAATATCAATGAGAAATCCAGCTTGTATACTGTCAAAGTCTCACAAATTCTGTCCTGTGAAGACTATCTAGTATCATTACTTAAAAATTTATTGCAGTCTGTTCAAAATATGATCACCAAGACAAAACCTGAAAACTCCTCATGTGTGATTTAGCTACGTTAATGTGAGGACACTTCAGCTATAAGCCTAGATACATCTGAATCTGAGTATGGATGAAGGCTAGTCTTTAGAGCTGAAAATTTCAAGCTTTGCTGCATAGATTGATAACGTTGTGCTTTTAGCACATATATATGGGGCATATATTCAGAAATGATATTTCGCCGGTGACCAAAATAGGTTAATGGACTGCAAAGTACAATATATAAGAACTTCAGAAACTGCTGAATTGAATTCATTTCCTTGGTCACTGAGCACGTGGCACTCTTTATTTGGAAATTTTATATGCTAAAGGCACTGTTGCTTGTTTTCTTGCAGTGCTTAGATAGGACTTAGGTTTCTCTGAGAGAAACTGAAGGCTTATGGATAGGATGCTTGTTTTCTTGGAGAGCTTATATAAGACTTAAGTTTGTCTTTGTTTGGTGATTGTCATTTTGGAGTTTTTTGCTTTGGTGTCTGCAAGTCATGAACATTCGGTGCTCTAGCCTTCTTGTTGTGTGGTCTTTGGCGCAGTGGGCCGGTCCCTCTTGTGCTTTGGAATCTGGGTTTTCTCTAGCCAAATTTCTCTGGGTGGCAATCTTGGTCTATTAGTCAAACTCAGACACTTGATTGGGACTGGCAGTGTAGCGCTACTTTGTGTAAATTTTCCATGGATTATCAAGAAGCTCATGAATTTTACAGGACTCTCAAAAGACATGAGGAATCCATCCAAAACAACAGAACCTCACTATTTTCTGTGACTACCAAAGTCCATAAAAATGAGCATCACTGTAACTCTTAGAATGCAATGATTATGAACACTCTGGTCCAGCACAAGCAACAAGTTGATGTTTTTGGAGGCAGAATACGCCATGCTGAGAAATATGGTTAGCAATCTCAGCGAAGGATCTCATTCTGCAGCTTCCAACCACAGGATGTCTGTGAATTCAGTCCAAGAAGATTTCAAAGAGGAAGATATCGTCCAAATGATGGAAGTTATGAAGCTGGGCAACCAAAACCCTCATCTTTCCATCATTGGCTAGGAAGGAGCCAACAACAACCATATTTTACGTTAATCTTTATGTTTTGTAAATCAATAAGAAGTTTAGGTGTTTCCCTAAGGATTTATACCTGCAAGGAATTTGGAATGTTATAACTGTGAACATCCGTAAAACATTGTTTTTGGCATATTTGGACTGGCTGGTATACTGGGAAAATCATGCCACCAGTCCCTATGTACTCCTTGTTGTCTAGCTTTGCTACATCCTTTTATACTAAGTTACCAGGAAACAGATACGGATCTGCCAGATTTTTGAAAAGCCAGAATCCAGATACTGCAGTGAAACACCACGTACAAAAAATATAATAATATTTTTAAATTTTTTAAAATATTTGAAGTTATATATATAATAATCTGTAAATATTTATTATATATGTCATATTTTTAAACAATATGTAAACGAACTCTAGTTAAATACTATAGTATAGACACATGTAAATAATAAATACTTAGTATATACTATATACTATGTACTATGTTTAATAGCATGTTCTCAACTTTTTTGTAGATCATTTATATAGTCATATGTTTGCCACTAATAATCTTAGTGTAAACATGCTATTAAATTTAGATAATAGAATCGTGTTGCTAACAGGCAAAGTTTGTAACATTGTTTTGGTACTTTGTTAAAAAGGATGGAATTATGAAGAGTATCATGCTATGAACTATCAAAGAAACACCCTTGATAAAACTTGTTGAAGAGGAGTAGGCGATCTCAACGTTGATATTTCAAGGGTATGTCCATCTTTTCAGATTAGTAATTTTTGTTGATATCTAGGACCCCCACATGAACACTAAAAGGGCCCAAGAAACGTCATATCTCTGAAATCATATTCTTTGCCTCAGCTAGTGATATAAATGTTATCTTTTTTACTTGTAAAAAATAGAAAGTCTATAAATATGGTTCATAACTATAACACTAGAAATAATGGCATTGATTCAATACAACACTGTATGCTTGAAGAAATATTCCTTCAATTATTGAGATAGAATGGTGCAATGTCAAAAATATGAGCTCTTAAAAGAATGGTTGAAGATTCTTTACAACCACATATTGTTTTTTTAAAGAAAATTTTGTAATATCCATAAACTTTGTTATCTACAAAATAAATTATTCATTCGAATTTGGTATAGAGTAACAAAATTCACCCAACACAAAAGAAAGACTTATCTCGAGTAAAAAAATTAAATGAGAGAATTTTGCTTAAGCGCTTCTTTTTTTCCTTGGATGCTTGAGCACTTCTTTTACTAAGGAATTATTCACAATTGATATGCTCTGTCATGAAAAAATTAAAAGATTTGCCTACATTGCAAATTCACAATAGACATTGACTATCAATCGGGTGTAGCTCAATTGGTTGATAGGAAAGTTGTTATCCTCCTCCGCTCGAGTTCAAATCCCACATTGTGACATGCTTACTCTCTTCGTGAGCCAATTGTTGATTTTTGACTTGGTCTTATGTTGAGATTGTAGCTCGGAAGGTGTCTCTGCTTTGGCTAAGTGTCACAGCAAGCAGAGAGCACCTTAATTTTCAGCTCTCAAGACATTTAAATTTTTCCTATGTTTGAACCTTACAAAAATAACAAAAATTAAAAGTTTAATTTTTGGCCCAGATCTAAAGTTCTTAAGTGAGTGATAAATTATATCGTAGCCATTGATCTCAAGTGTAGGGATTTGATATCAGTCGTCCATCACTTTGGGGATCATTGGGCTGGAGATAAAAGGGGGATTAAGTGACTTTGGAGAGCAAATGAGATTGACAAAAACAGGGATTTGTTCAGCTGTAGAAGAGGACTCTTCTACAGCAGAGAGAGCGCCCAGCCCAACCTCCAGGCCGAACTTTCTGAGTGAGGGCAAGTTCCCTGAGCAGGGAAGAAGGCTGTACAACAGCTCGGGCCAGCCAGTCGTATGTTGGGACGTACTCGGTCATACAGCCAGCATAAGCAGGCCGTACGACCTACAGCAAATTGCAGAGGAAATAAGGGGAGCACAGGGCCAGCTTAGGGCAGAAATTTCTCTCAGTCTTGCCCAGGTTTTTCTGAGCAAATATTTGCTGTAATATTTCCTGATTTCTTGCTGAGCTGAAGAATACAAATCCCCAAAGCTTTGCTGGTTTTTCCTGCAGGGGTTTCCAAGGTATTTTTGGTGTCAAATTTTCTGAATGGTTTTTTGTCTTTCGTTGTGCATGCATGTTAAATAGTTCAGTGTGTTTGCTGTTCATAAATTCATAATCAGAAATTTACTTGTTGTGTATGTTCTGGGAATAAAAATTTATAGGAATAGTAGATCTGATCTGAGCTGTAAAATTTTAACATGGTATCAGAGCTCAACCCCTGAATACAAGAAAACCAAGTGTGTTTACAAGTGTTAAACCAGCAATTACTTGCAGCAGAGAAGGTCGAGTAACCAGGAGGTCGAGTGAGCCAGGGCTTCAATGAAATGGCAAATGCAAGGTTGAGATTTGAAGACAGACTAAAGGGCACTTCCAACTTCAGTCCATGGAGAGAGCGCATAGCTCTAGTGCTAGAAGAGCAGGGGTTATGGGAGTTTGTTGAAGGAACCCCAGCACCCCCAACCGATCCAGCATAGCTTGCAGCTCATACCAGAAAGGATGTGAAGGCAAGAAGGATAATTATTGACGGGGTGAAGGACCATATTATTCCTCACCTGTCAGGGAAAAAGACAGCCAAGGAAATGTGGGAATCTCTGACCAAGCTGTATCAATCTGACAACCAAAGCAGAAAGATGATGCTCAAAGATAAACTCGGGAGTACCAAGATGGCCAAGGGAGACACTGTTGCCTCCTACCTCACAAAGTTCACTCAGATTTGAGATGAGTTGGCAACAGTAGGGGAAGTTGTGGATGAAACTGAGCTGGTGAGAATAGCCTTGAATGGCTTCACCAAGTAGTGGGACGTGTTTGTCAGAGTAGTGGCAAGGGAGAAATTTCCCAACTGGGAAAGGTTATGGGACAAATTCACTCCAGAGGAGTTGCGAGTTGGGTCCTCACATGCAAGCCAACCAAAGGTCGAAGAGTAGGAGAATCTTTCCCTAGCAAGCATGGGAAAATCCAGAGCGTAAAAAGGCTCCAGTTGGGGTCAGACCTCAAAGGGTGAGAAGAGGAAGGATTTTAGCAAAGTAAAATGCTTTGTTTGTCGCAAACCAAGACACTATGCTAGCCAGTGCCCAACCAAGAAGAAGGATAATAAGAAGTCACAAATGGCAGCTTCAGCTTTAGCAGAAGTAGATGATTTTGCAACTAGATTTGAAAATGAGTTTTCACTCATTGCATGTCTTTCTAGCTCAGCGAGCACTAGTGTGTGGTATATCGACAGTGGTGCCTCTAGTCATATGACTGGAGTGCATGAATACTTCTCCGGTCTAAAGGAGGAGTTGGACCTCTATATCGATATGGGCAACAATGTTAAGTGTTGAGCAGCAGGCCATGGGACAGTCACATTTCAGAGGGAGTCTGGGAAGCAACTGATAGTGAAGGATGTGTTGTATGTTCTAAGGATAAAGAAGTGTACATTGAACAGCCAGAGGGTTTTGAGGTACAGGGCAGGGATTCCCACGTGTGCAAACTAAAGAGAGCTTTGTATGGGCTCAAGCAAGCCCCCATGGCGTGGTATTTGAGGATAGACAGCTACTTGCAGGGGTTGGGTTTCACCAAGAATGAGGCAGACTCAAACCTCTACTACATCATTGTTGGAGGTGAGCCATTCATTCTTGTGTTATATGCAAATGACCTGTTTTTCACAGGTTCAGAGAAGCTCATAGCTGAATGCAAGAGGTACCTTGCTTCGGAGTACGAGATGAAGGATTTGGGGTTGATGCACTACTTTCTGGGGTTAGACGTGTGGCAGAGAAATGGGCATATTTTCTTGGGACGGGGAAAGTATGCAGTGGAGGTCCTGAAGAGGTTCGGGATGCAAGACTGCAAGCCTATGTCGACACCGATGGTGACAAATTGGAAGAAGATTGATGCTTCCAGATCAGAGGCAGTGGACCCTACCTTATACAAATAGTTGATTGGTTCTCTCATGCATCTCGTCAATACCAGACCGGACATTTGTTTTGTTGTTAACACACTCAGTCAATTTATGGTTAAGTCGAGAAGAGTACGCTGGGTAGCAGTGAAACATGTGTTGAGATATCTGCATGGCACTGTGGAGTATGGACTAGGCTATGTCCAAGGAGATGGAGTGAAGGTGATGGGCTATATAAATGTCGACTAGGCAAGCAGCACAGTTGACAAGAAAAGCACTTCAAGGTGTTGTTTCAGCTTGGGATCAGGAGTTGTATCTTGGTTCAGCAGGAAACAGAAGTCAGTAGCATTGAGCTCTGCTGAGGCAGGGTACATGGCAGCCAGGCTCCAAGTAGCACCATGTGAGGCCATTTGGCTTCGAAAACTGCTCATGGGATTGTTTGGCCAGGAGTTGGAGGCAACTGTCATACACTGTGATAATCAGAGCTGCATCAAGATCTCGGAAAATCCAATGTTCCATGACAGATCCAAACATATTGACATCAAATATCATTTCATCAGAGACTGGGTTCAGAAAGGGACTGTCAAACTACAGTATGTGCCAACAGGTGAACAAGTGGCAGACATTCTCACTAAAGCCTTAATGAAAGACAAGTTTGTATTCTTCATGGACAAGTTGGGGTAATACAGAACACCTTCCTCACTAAGAGGGAGTGTTGAGAATGTAGCTCAGAAGGTGTCTCTGCTTTGGCTAAGTGTCACAGCAAGCAGAGAGCACCTTAATTTTCAACTCTCAAGACATCTAAATTTTTCCTATGTTGAGCCTTACGAAAATAACAAAAATTAAAAGTTCAATTTTTAGCCCGGATCTAAAGTTCTTAAGTGAAGGATAGATTATATCGTAGTCATTGATCTCAAGTGTAGGGATTTGATCTCAGTTCTCCATCACTTTGGAGATCATTGGGCTGGAGATAAAAGGGGGATTAAGTGACTTTGGAGAGCAGATGAAAGTGACACAAACAGGTATTTGCTCAGTTGAAGAAGGGGACTGTTCTACAGCAGAGAGAGCGCCCAGCCCAACCTCAAGGCCGAACTTTCTGAGTGAGGGCGAGTTTCCTGAGCAGGGAAGAAGGCCGTACAGCAGCTCAGGCCAGCCAATCATATGCTGGGCCGTACTTGGCCGTACAGCCAACAAAAGCAGGCCATACAACCTGCAGCAAATTGCAAAGGAAACAAGGGGAGCATAGCGGCAGCTTAGGGCAAAAAATTCTCTCAGTCTTGCCTAGGTTTTTCTGAGTAAATATTTGCTGTAATATTTCCTGATTTCTTGCTGAGCTGAAGAATACAAATCCCCAAAGCTTTGTTGGTTTTCCCCACAGGGGTTTCCAAGGTATTTCTGGTGTCAAATTTTCTGAATGGTTTTCTGTCTTTCGCTGTGCATGCATGTTAAATAGTTCAGTGTGTTTGTCGTTCATAAATTCAGAATCAGAAATTTATTGCTGTCTATGTTCTGGGAATAAAAATTTATAGGAATAGTAAATCTGATCTGAGCTATAAAAGTTTAACATCTTAAGCCTTGAAGAATCCAGTTAACCCTTGGTACCATCCTCAAAGTGAAGGGAAGTACCCGGTGTGTTTCCCCAGGAAATGCATTACGTGGGATAAAAAATAGACATTGACTAAAGTATTTGCATCTCCTTCTACACTATAAGATAAATACACATTATTGAATATTTCCATATCAAACACCCCTTCTACAACACAAATTGAACCATTTTCTGTCCCAAAAACAAATACCATCAAAAGGGTTCATGGAAGCCAAACAAGCATTTGAAATTAGGTTGTGGGCAGTGGTGAAATGCACTCATTCATAAAATGGATTGGGTGGATCTACTAGCAATAGTTTGCTTTTGCCCCAATTGAAACCTTGAAAAAACTAGATCAATGGCACCAATGAGGTGGCAATAATGCGAGATTGGGAGGAGAGAACAAATATAAGACTTTGATAAAATCCCTAAATAAAAAAGCGCAGTGTTAAAAACAATATTATAATGAAATTGGAAAAAGAAGCAACGACTTGTCCTACCTAGACTCAAATATCAACAATTGTAGTGGCATGAAGTTGCCACACCAATTTATCATTGACCCCCGGCCCCCATTCTAGTATTATTCTCCAATATCCCTTTGACCACCTATGCGATGTTAAGGGTGTGCATAACATTGCTGCACCAATTGGGTTACTTTTCTCTAGAAATGGCATAACATGCAATGTGTATAGCTATCCTTATTAGAACAAGAAGGTTAGCAATAACAATTTAGTAAACCATGCCCCAAAAGGATATACACCCCATAGTTATGAGAAAATAAGATTTGTTGTATTCACCTATGGAAAGTCGTGCATTGACACAAGATAGCATGATATTAGATAAAAGGAGGGGTTTTGGAGTCTCACTTGTGTTAGATGGTTGGACAACTATTAATCATCGACCCTTTGTTAACATATCAATTTCTAACCCAAGGGAGGCAAGTTTTTGACATGTCAAGACACTAAAATGAAGGTAAAGCATCTTGCATATTTGATGGACGACAATGCCAACAAGAAAATTGAGGGGGGCATGAGGGAAAACAATAACAAATCATGTTGTCAAAAACATACTTGCAAATATCTTTTTACTCCTAAAATTGTTCATTATGTCAACATCATTCTTAAAGCCATTAATAGCATTACTTAGGTTGTGAATACTTCAAATAAAGAAAAAATGACTTGAAATTTTATTATTAACCATCAACATCCATAAAAGTGCATAGGAAATATGCCACTTTATAACTTTTTTGGTGTACCAAACAATGTTATCAAAACCCTTTGGAATCGTTGGAACCGGCCAGTCTGATTCGTTTTGGGGCAAATCCGGTCTGATCGGCCCTCCCAAGCGTACTGAACCGGCCAATGCATCATGGACCCACAGAATTCAATTTTTTTTTTAAATATCAATTATTTAATAGAAGGGGCATGTTACCTAACCCTAGTAGAGCCTACTCAAACCTAGTAATTAATGGTAATTATGACATTCTCCTTTATCTTTCATTTTCATCCTTTTACTTAAACTTTTAACATTACCATTAATTGTTTTGGGATGTTTGAGAGTGGTTCCAACCTCATTGGTCTTCATATGGAGAAAGTAGAATTTTAGGTCCCATTCAAAATTCAGCATACTTAACGCTTTTCAGGATTTCAAGATTGGAAGGATTGCAACATTTCCATTAGATTCTATGATGTATGAGGGTATGGAATTGGCATTTAATCAAGAGCACCAAGCCCTCTATGTGCCTCGATGTTGGTGGCACTGATTGTTGAACTCTTTTGTCATGACCCTAGTAAAAATATACCCTTTATTCAAGTAAAATCACTTATTAGGCATGTTAAGCTCTTTCTAGCGTATTTTAATGCTTAGAGGGTGACACTGATCATGAGGATCCTAATATAGGTAATGATTTTGATGATATGTAGTTATTTGTTGTAGCAAGATTTTTTTTGGACTCTAGAGGCCATTTAGAGCCTCTTTGTTGATGTATTTTGGTTCAGAGATGGATTGCACTCAGTGCTACTTTGGTTATATGCACTCCTACTTGCTATATTAATGAGAAAATTTGCATATTTGTGTATAAATGGTCCGGATTCATGTGGATGCACATGAGTATATATATAATATATATATATATATATATATATATATATATATTCAAAATTTGAGTATTTTATGTATTTTTTGGTCGACTGGTTTTTTTGTCTAGTTTTTTTTCCGGTTCCAATCCAATTCACATTTTTGGGGTCGATCGGTTCAATCACCAGTCTAGTTCTGATAACATTGGTGCCAAATTAGATTTGCATCCACATTCATTTGCTATAGCATCTCGTAAAAGTGCATCAATCAATTAGAGAGATAATGATTTTCATTTAATGGCATAGGTGATCTTGTAAAAGTGCATCAATCAATTAGAGAGATGATGGTTTTCATTTCATGGCATAGGTGATCTCGTAAAAGTGCATCAATCACTTAGAGAGATAATGGTTTCCATTTAATGGCATAGGTGAAAGGGCTCTACGATTGGTGATATTGAAAAGTTGAGGACTTTATGATTTAGGAAGGGTGGAGAAGAATACAATGACCGTAACTAATCATAATGGATGTCTCCCATGTTTTTGACAATGACCAACCATTCTTAGGGGATGTTTATGAGGGCATGACTAAATGGGGAACGGTTTCAAGGGATCGTATTTGTGAATATTTTAAAATTGACTTGATATTAGGCATGAGGTGTGAGATCATAGATTACAAAGGCAGAAGATGCTTGATATCATTATTTTTCAATGACATTTTTTAATTTTTACTCACTCCAATTTCATAAAAAAATTAAAAAAATCATGGGACATGCAAAATTGGAATAGCTACGATCCTGATGATCACATAACCATACAAATTGGGTTTGGGAAATATTTGAGATATATGGGTCAATTTGAAGGTTGGTAGTTCAGTTACAACAAGAGTCAATTTCAGCCCATAGACATTTAGCTATGGAGCAGTGACTCCCTAGTTATGTTAGTGGGTAGGTTATCCATATGTTTTCACATGTCTCAAATTTAAATTTTACATTTTGTTTCTAAATTTCTTTTACAATTTTTTTATTATTAAATTTTGAAAACCAAACTTAAGTACAATTCACTTTACAGTCATAGGTTATTGGTTCATTAACATGTGAGCAGAGTTGGAGTGAATATGCATTTATCCACTTTGCTAAATGGAGTTGTTGGATTTTCCTTATTTACAAAGCATTAGTGTTACTAGTGTTCTTTTACTTCGTTATCATTAACATATATATATCATGTACTGAGCAGTAGCAGCATAAACAAGAGACAAAAGAACACAAGAGATTTATCCTGGGAAAACCCCAAATGGGGGAAAAACCCAACAACCTTTCTTAAATAGATTTCGTTCACAAAGCAAGTCCAATCAGATAAACCCTAGCACAAGTGCTAGCTCAACCAGAAATACCACCACAGCTGCAGCAGCAGCACCATACAAAGGTAGCGCACCTCCTTAAGGAGTAGCGCACAACAGAGAGATACCAAAAGACTGAACAAGAAGAAACTGAGTCACTGCAGCAGTTGCGTCTCCTTCTCCAAACTTGCGCCTTGCTTCTGTGTAGCTGGGAGAGTGTGAGTGAATGAACAAATGAGCTAAGGTGCCTCCTTATTTATAGTCTTCTCGTCCTTCTAGCTGGGCCGACTTCTCTTCTAGGGTATTTCAACATCTATCCAATGGATGTCTTGCTTCCAGAATCTTCTTCGCATCTAAGAAAGGTCATCTAGAAGGGAAAGATCCTCCCACAACTACCAAAACATCAACACTCCCTCTTAGCTAGGGAGGAATCTTTCACGATGTCTTCATCTGGTAGTCCACAGACTACTCTAGAATCTGCTAGCGGGTACGCAGCTGCTGCAATTCATTTGGTAGCTCGAATCATTGGGCACAATCTCTGCGATCAAACGGTAGCACCCACAGCTACATCCAAACGATCTGGTAATCTCCATGACAATCAGCTAGTAGCACACAACTACTACAATGTCATCCAATAGATCACAACTGCTGCCAAGTAGTACACAACTATTGTCTAGTGACACACAGTCACTGCCAATGGAACACATCCATTGTAGTAGCACACAGCTATTGTCCAGAGACACACACAGTCTCCGCCAGTGGTACACAACCACCGAAGTAGCACACAGCTACTGTCCGGAGTCACACAGCCTCCGCCAGTGGAACACATCCAATGTAGTAGCACACAGCTACTGTCCAGAGACACATAGTCTTCGCTAGTGAAACCACCGAAGTAGCACACAGCTACTGTCCGGAGTCACACAGCCTCCGCCAGTGGAACACATCCACTGAAGTAGCACACAGCGACTATCCGGAGTCACACGACCTCCGCCATAGTCTTACAACTAAGTGTGTGATGTTTTTTTCTCAGCAGGTCCGACAGTGCATTACCCCCTCAGTCACCTCACGTGACTGATCCAAGGAACCCTTGGCCAAAGGGGTTAGTCGGCATGAGAAGAAACAAAACACCTCCCTCTCAACGAAGGTGGACATTCCGTAACACTCCAAGCTTGTCCCTAAAGTACTCATACTTCACTCTTGACAAGGGCTTGGTGAGGATGTCCACTATCTGCTCATCCGTGGATATGTATTGGAGCTCCATAGCTCCTCTTTGCACCATGTCCCGGATGTAATGATATTTGATCTCTATATGCTTAGACCTGTCATGGAATACAAGGTTCTCGGTAAGCTTCACACAACTTTGAGTGTCACAATGTATCAAATTTGGCTCCAATTCTAGATCAAATATCCCAGCTAGCAACTTTCGGAGTCACATTGCTTCACAGCTTGCCACGCTTCTTGTGATATACTCTACTTCTGAAGTATTGAGTGCCACTGATGTCTGCTTCCCGCTCAACCCAAACTGAAGCAGCATCCAGAAGTACTCTTCTGATCCACTGCACTCCTTGCCCAGTCAGAGTCTATATATCCCTGTAGCTTTACATCTCCACCCGAGATATATCTCAATCCATATCCAATCGTACCATGAAGGTACCTCAACATATCCAATGTACCTGTCTAGTTTCAACCATGTGTTGACTCAAGGTATTCACTGCAAAGCATATGTCTGGCCTGGTGTTAACCAGGTACATCAAGGATCCAATCAACTATCTGTACATTGTGGGATCCACCAAATCTGAAAATTTGTCACTCAAGAGCTTCAAATTTATCGTCATAGGTGTGGTCATGGACTTGCAATCCATCATTCCGAATCTCTTCAAGATCTCAATAGTATATTTTCCTTGGCTAAGGAAAATCTCATCTGATCTCTACCACACTTCCAATCCCAAGAAGTAATGCATCGAACCTAGATCCTTCATCTCGAACTCTGAAACGAGCTCCCTCTTGCACCCAAATATGAGCTTCTCATCTCTTGTCAGAAACAGGTCATCCACATGTAGGATCAATGGACAACCATCCCCGAGCTCATCAAATAACCGTTTGATCTGGCATATCATGTCCTGGGTGCCTGCTTAGGCCAGTACAAAGCCTTCTTTAATCTGCAGACATGAGACTCCTTCTCATGTATCTTGTGGTTGTTGTATGTACACTTCTTCTGGCTACTGGAGCAAGTGTCTCGTCATAATCTTCTCCCTCTTGCTGGGAGAATCCTCAGGCCACAAATCAAGCTTTGTACATTTCTATGCTGTCATCTGCAGCATGCTTGATCTTGTAGATCAACTTGGAAGTCACTACTGACTTCCCTTCTGGTCTCAGAACCACCTCTCACACATCATTCTTCATGATGGACTGATACTCCTCCATCATGGCATCCTTCCATTCCTGCTTCTCAGCAGCTTCTTTAATGGTGGAAGCCTCTGAATCAATGATGTTGCTCATCAACGCCACATAGCTAGAAAACATGTGTGGTTTCTAGAACTGAGGCAAAATCTATATCCCAGTCCTTATGATTGGTTGCCTCCTCTGTCACTGCAGCAAGGTATATCGAGACAAGGGAATCCTCCCAGGAGATCTCACATCTCCTAGAAGCCTCTGGAGCTTCGATCTAGCCTCCTCAACTCATGGCACTTGTCTGTCAGTCCTGGAAGACGTCTCTCTCTCGTATATGAATCTGAGAAGGAATACTTTCTGAATGAAAGTCTCTAAGCCATTGACTCTCTATGAGATCAGGCTCACTCTGAATCTACATGCTCCCTCTGAAGCTTGATTCCCTCTGAGTCTATACGATCTCTGGAGCCACCTACATCCGTTGACTTCTTCTAAAGTCCGATCTCCTATGGACTGTACTGGGAGATTGCTCCTCCCTACTAGATCCTATGGGTTGACTCCCTCTGAAATCTAGCTCCTTCTGAGTTGGTACTTGGTGGGACCTCCTGCCTCACCACTGGTGGAGTCATCTGCTTCTCTTCATAGTATGGCTTATCAATGTCATGTATCTATATCTCCTTTGCATTATGCAAGGTATCACGAGAACATGTTTGTTTATTGCATCGTCTCTAGGTAGGCCCTTCTGGCACTACAGACTCTTCCTAATGATCTGAAGAGTGGTCAAATTAACTGTACGGTCATCTTTGGAGCCTTCTGCTCCTCACAATCAATCTCCATAAGAGATACTCTTCTTCGTCTTCTACTTCACATGAGTGTGTACGTTCATGTACACAGTTATATGTCTCAGCTAAAGACTGTCTAAATAGTTGCCTCCTGCAATCGTCATCATAGCTCCTTCTCAGAGCTATCATCTGTGACCTGCCCTGAACAAGAGACAAGAACAACATTTCCATGGTAACCTCCATGGAGTGGCTAGTAATCAAGAACATCTCCTAGAGGAGATCAATTTCATCTTGCAGACAAGTATATCATTAACAATGAGTATTTTCTTAATGATAATCGTACCAACAGTATTGAACTGTACCTAAACATTTGATAGCAATAGAAAATAATAAAGTTGTAAAGACCGCTATCCTAGGTACAATACTTTCCTAAGCAACAACAATATAAAATATCAAACCCGATATGCAAACCTGGAGTCTGGTGTTGTTGTCCTACTTAAGTTTCCTTCTATCGTTCATATGAAAACACCATTGTCTAAAAGACAAATTCTTCATCCTTTGATGCCTTTGAGTGCTCTTCGGCATCTGCTTCATGTGCATGGTGTTTCTTCTTCTCCTTTTCATTTCTATCTGGACATTGAAAGGCACAATGTCCCAGCTTCTGGCAACTTTAGCATCTGATCTTTGACGCATCCTTCTTGTAACGAGGTCCCTTAGACTTCTTCGGGTTGCCTTCTTCCCTTTTCTTTCTCTTGTTCACTTGGGCAGCAAGTGCTTAATTTTCATCCTCATTAATCTTTTGTATCTTGGATATCAACCTGGATTCCTCTTGAGTGCAATCTGACCATAACTTGTCAAACTTGGGCAATCTCCTTCTTGCGCAAATTCCTTGGACAAATGGATCCCATGAGGGAGGGAATCCATTGAGTGTGGTGGTCACAAGTTCAACGTCTTCTACTGGGTCTCCAATCGTTGCTAACTTATCCTTGATTTGCGAGATCTTCATAAAATAGTTGACCATTGTTTCTGACTTGTTCATTGTCACATTTCTGAGTTGATGCCTTAAAGTAAGCTTTCGACTAGTATTCTTACTTTCATAAAGTCTAGTTAGGGCATCAAACATCTCCTTCAGTGTCTTCAGTTCTGATGCATTGGGTATCGGGTGTGTTGACCGCCTCTCCAACTAGGGGGTCAACTCCATGTGCCATGAAGAGATGCATCATCAAATGCTCATTTGTCAAAGACTATTTGGTTCTACAGGGCATTTTTGCCGCCAGCACTTCTTTTTGTAAATGGAATTTCTGCACCCCTGCGTGGGTTAATAATGTAATAGGTCTGCATTGGTCGTAGTTAGGTCAGTTACCTCGGGATGGATTCATTAGGAGAGTTCCTTTCACCGAGGGTTTTTTATCCTCAGGTTATCAATTGGGCTTTTCAACCTTATTGATTTCCCTTGAGTTTTTCCCTCACACTTGCAATAATTCTTCCAAAGTGGTGAAGGGTGTTCTAATGGGCTTATCCTCTAGTAACTATTGTTTAGGAATGATGTAAATGGCCATGCATGACATCTTAGAAAGTTTCGCGGAATTCCATCGAGTCTAGATTAGTTTTTTTTTAATTAATTAATTTTTAAATAAATTTCCCTAAGTTTAGAGGTTTAATTAGTTAATTAATTAATTATTTTTTAGCAAAAATTGTAAACACTGGGTCCTTGGACTTTTGATAGGGGTATTTGTGCTCAAAAGAAATGGAAATACACCCCCTACACCCTTGGACCAAGTTTCAGCTCAATCGGACAACTTTTGCTAGGTGTTTGTCCACCAGGAGTGTCAGTCAGTCAAAAACAACAATTTTATTTGTTAGGTTATGACATAGTTAAAATGTCATTTTTGTACATTTGAGTTAAAAGGATGATGTAAAGATGGAAAAAGGGAGAAGATGTGTTTCCTAACCTAAGCCTACCCAACCCAACTTAATTCAACCTTTACACACCCCCTCACCCTTTCACTCACTCAAACCCTCACGCCCCCTTAGCACGGTACAACGTTGTAACTTAAGTTTTTAAGGGTTGGGGGGCCTCCTTTCCACATGTGCACCCCTCCTAAGCTCCCACGTCACCCTTTCCATAATCCCCACACCTCACAACCCATCCACCTCATCAATCCATGTGATCAAACCCTAGATGGTGCGCCCCCCTCCTTGGGATCTCATCTTGTGCTTGGTGGTGGACACTTGGCATTGATCCAAGAGAGGTAGGTTTGCCTCTCCAAGTATAAATAGATCCCTCCCCTCACTCATTTCTTCACCATATCTTGAGCTATTGTTATGCTACTTGATTTTCACCTCATCTCTCTCTCTCTTGGTCCATTTTTGCATCCATTCTTTTGTTCTTAAGGGTTTTGTAGCAAGTATTTCTCCAAGATCTATTGTTGAGTAATAAAGAGAAACTTTGGAGGATATTGGAAGAGCAACGAGTATTCTTGTTTCTTGCTTACACATGAGGTAATATTGTGAATTTGGCATGATGGTTGCATAGAGTAGATTCTTGGGTAAAGTGTTTTACTTGGGTAGATTATACAACGAGTATTCTTGTTGATCTATATATGTGGGTTTGTTAATAGGGTGCAAGTATTTCATTTTGTTAGCATATTCAACCATATTATCTTCTTGTATGCATCATATCTTGTCGAGTTTTGCAGGTTTGCTTCTAGGGTTTTGTTGGAATTGCCTCAAGGAAGAGTCCTCCCTCAAAGCTCACTCAAACTCCTTCTTTCTCCTTCTTTACTCATTCTTTTCTTGTTGTTCATTCCATATAATATTTCAGCTAGCTTAACATCATAGATTGGTCATTTTAATCTACTTTTATCATAAAGTTTTTATGAGAAAAATTTATGCCCTAAAAACAGAAATTTTTCTTCATTTTATTGATTGTGTAGCTTTTCCAGCAAGCATAGCTTGCTGGTTTTTGCAGGTTCTTAACAGGTTGAGGAGGTTATGTTGCCCAAAATCAGCCACACAACACTCCAAAACCCTTCTCTTCAAGTGGGTAACAAATCGCAACCTTCTTTCTCTCTTTCCTAGCTTCTTGTGCATAGATCTAATCATTTTTAGTGGCTCATAGCTTGGGAGGAGAATTGGTACGGCCTACCTCGCACGTGTGAGCTTAGGGCTAGATCCATTTTCAACTTTTCCATTTCAAAATCGTTTTCCTAAGCTAGGACGTGGGGTTAGCAAGTGTATTGTTGATAGTTGGTATTTCTTGCTTACTTCTTAACCCCTTTGGCACAATAAAGATAGGCTTGCCTCCACCTTGTGCCATTGAGTGGCTTGTCTTGCTTTTCTATTTCTCTTTCAAGCTTTTATCATCTTAATAATTGCCTACACCTTGGGAGAGACATCCCCAAAATCGTAAGGCTAGGATAAATAATATGTTAATGATTTCTTAATGCTTTGATGGTTAAAATATTCTAGATCTATATCTCATTCACACATTAGTCCTTAACTTAAGCCCTTGGGGCATAATCAACTTGTTTAATCTATCTTGCATGTCTTAAGGCTATCTCAAGTTTCATTTCATTTTCACATGCTATAATCCAACACTAAATAGTTTAATGCATTGATAGTATAATAAGTGGTTTTATCTTTCATGCTATCTCATACTTAAGGCCATTTTCCATCACTTAAGTTAATGTGTTGTTGGATATGTTGATGGTGTAGGCACACGTCTAAATCTTAAGCTTTTTCTTCACACTTAACATTCTCTCTTAATGCTTTAACAATCATAAGATAAGTGGTAATAAGCTTGAGTTTCTCTCTTTTTCTTTGGCAAGTTGTTCTTGCCCTTGTTCATTAGCATTCTTTACAAGCTCTTCATGTTGTGGCTTAACTATTGGTGATGCATTAAAGCTTTATTTCAGCTCTATCTTTACATGCTTTACATGTGTTAATGTGCTTCATTTTCATGCCTAACAACACTTATTTACAAGCTGCATAAAGTTTCGGTTTTGACATTAAATCACCTTTTTAAGGCAACTTAAAGTCATTAAAACTCTCTAATACATCTAAAAACCTAACCAATTGATATATATACTTAATAGACTTAATAGGGTACCTGAAACCACCATCTTCGCCATTTAAAACGAAGATTGAAGAAGGCAACGGAAGGTGCTAGGCCGAGGACGGTCTCACGGCGCACGGTGTCCTTTCCAGGAGTACTAGATTCATTAGGGTTGACCTGTGAAGCTATGGTAGGCCTCGTTGCCTCACTTCTTGAGCATCCAGCAGCCATTTGGTGATTGGGGGAGGAGGTTTTTGGTCAAACACTTAGTTAGGGTAATAAAAACCTTTCAAATCTTTAAAACCCTTAACTCACTAAGTATCTAATAACCTTGGTTTAAATTGACACATCTTAAGGTTTAAAACTTATAAGCATAATCTTCCAATCTCATCTATAAGTAATACTTTGTCAGTAATCAATTGAGTGTCTTAACTATTGTGGAACACTTGTATTTAAAGCTTCTAAATCTTCTAAGTGTCCTTGTGATTTTTGAGTGTTGATGTTGCGATTGAGGAGTAGTCCAATAGAGTTGGTGCTATTTGGGCATGCTTAGGCTTAATGTGTTGATGATGCTTACGTCTTGATTGTATCTAACTTCCTGCACATTTAAACACACATGGTTAGCTTGTTCTATTGTAAATTGTATCTTATTGTAAAATTGTGTAACTAGCATTATTTATTGATTGTAAGCATCTAACAATTTTGTGAAATAACCTTTATTTTGTAATCATTGTAATCTTACTTGTAATTAAACACCCTTACATATTAGTCGACCCCTTACCCAACCTTAGGCACTAGTCTTAGTTGACCTAGGGAAAGGCTTGCTTGACATAAGAAATCTTGCATCTTGCATTGTTGCCTTTGCATCATAGGATAGTCTCCCCCAAACCTTAACTAATTAAAATCTACTCCTATAACTTAACGTAAATTTCATCTAGAAACTAGGGTCTACCCTCCTTGGCTTCCCTAGGAGTAAGACTAGACAGAAGAGGTTCAAGCCAAAGTGACAGTGTGGGCTTTGAACCTAGGCATTGTGCCTCCAAGGACACACTAAGTGAGCGGGACTTGGCTCACGTTTGCAAGTGTGTATAAGGACGGCAACATCTTTGGCGCCGTTGTCGGGGACAAGTCATTTGTCCTTGGTCAAAACGACTTTAACTTAATTTTTTAAGAACTAAACAATAAAAATTTTTAGTCCCTAAAATTCTTTGAACTTGCATTGGTTAGCTTTGTGTGGTTCCTTTCCAAGTGGCGACTCCATTGAAAAAATCTATCAAGTATACCACTAGGAGCACTTCACAAGAAGTGGTTTATTCTTTTTTTGAACCCGAAAAGGTTTATAGGAGGAGGCTAAATCGCCTTGCTCCTAGGAGACTACTTGAAAGTCTTGGGGAAGAAGCACTCACTAATATCCAATACTTGTTCCAAACTAATAATCAACCAACTGTTAATAATCCCACTTATACTCCTAACGTAACAATGAGTATCTTTTTGAGACCTTTGAACTTTGCAGCAATCCAAGGTGCCCCTCATGCAGTTCCTGAAAAAGCCATTGACAAGTTGTCTATCTTTCAGGGGAACAATGCTATAAGTGCTAAGTCTCACATCTCAAGTTTTCACATGTGTGTGGAGAAATATTGTAGAGGTCATAATGAAGAATATGTAAAGATGACTCTGTTTGTGTATTATTTGGAAGGAGATGTTGCCGAATGGTTCACAGATTTTGATCCACACAAGTTTAGCACCCTTGACTCAATATTGGATGAATTTAGGAAGAGATGGGGTGATCAAAAAAAACATAGATTTCAGCTTGCTGCTCTTACCACTAGCCATAAAAAGAAAAGTGAAACTGTGGGAGAATTTAACACTAAGTTCAATAGCTGGGTGAAGAGCCTTCATAATGATATTAAGCCTTCGGATACTGCAATTTTGATTTATTATATAGAGGCATTTGAGGGTGAGATGAGGTATGCCTTAAGGGATAAGGATCCTCAAACTTTGGGAGCAGCACAAGAAACAGCTGTAAGAATTGAACAGAATATGCTTAAGGCTAGGAAGTCCAACATTCCTGGTTTCACAAGAGGTTCTTCTTCAAAGGTTAATGAAGAAAAGAAGAAGAAGGATGAGGATCAAGGATCATCTAGCGATGGGATTAAGGAATTGACCTAGTTAATTAAGCAAATGTGTTAGATTTTAGGGTAATTTTAAAACAGCAGTCTCCTTTTAATTTTAAAGCAAGACAACTCAGATCTGGAGCATAGACAGAGATAACATTATCTAGAAAGATAGATCTATGACTTATATTAACAGCAGAAAAATAGAGTTCAGAAGCTAAGTCAGATCTTAACAGTAGTACTTTAGTTTAAGATTAGAAAACCAATGCTCTATATGAAGAACAACATTCAGATCATAGATAGTGTTAACAACTCTTTAGACACAGTAGTAGATCTATATTCCAGACAGCAATAGAAGCAGAAGAAAACTCAGATTGCATGCTATAAAACTCAGATCTCAGTCAATAGTGAAAAGCTCTTCTACAAATAATCAGCAGATCTATATATAGATTAGTTCTGAAACAAAACAGTAAACAGCAGATCTATATGACAGCAGATTGACAATAAAACAATTTAACACTGAGTTCAGATAAGAAGCATACCTGGTACTTGTCTTACCTCTGAAGATGGCACAAAGCCACAAAAGGGTTAGAGCCTTGTATTTATGCTCAGACAAAGGTTCAGTTCATTGGACCTAACAAAGATCTTTAGTGCCAAAGATTGAAGGAGATTTCATGCCACCGAGTCAAAAGGTTAAAGGGAAAGTTACCACAGTTTTAAACCCTCAAAAACAAACCTTTCCCAAGGAGACTTCAAACTCCAAACCCACTTAGCATAAACCTTGCCCAAGAACCTTCAAAGCTGTTAGCACAGGACTGTTGGTAAACTCTTAAAAGGATAGAGAAGGGGCGGATCTGAATAGCAATCTGTACCTCACATAATCTCACACAGCAGACCAAGAGAGGTACCAGAAACCCAGCCCACTCACGGCACCACAGCCACAGCAGCCAC
>ML780888.1:69934-87136 GCA_009831015.1 Picea engelmannii | reverse complement strand
ACACATCTAGGGTCTTGTATCAACCACCAAGGAACACATCCAAGGATCAATCCAAGCACTAAGCAAGGATTCCCTGGAACACATCCAGGGGCCCTAGAACACATCTAGGGTCTTGGCCATCCTCCAGGAGAATGGCTCTCGCTACTGCATATAAATTTAACAAAATGGAAGTCAACCATGCCAATCAGATCAATGCTTTGCAAAATAGATTGATCACTATGGAGAGGTCACAAAATAATAGACAACAGCATAGGCCAAATGATAAGTGGCCAAAGAGACCTCCCCAAAATGATCAAAGGCCACCTAATCCTTTTGAATCCACCAACTTGGTAGATCGTCACTCCATACCTTATTGTAGGCCTTCTGGTGAGTTTCATGAGAAATCAGCTTGTCTAGTTTTCCTTGAAGAATGTGATAATGATTATGGAAACCAAGGAAATGAACAAATAAATATGTGTGGTGAAAGGTACTATGGAGGTAGGTATGATTGGATGAATTTTGAGGATCATGGGAGTAGTGGAAACTTCATGAATAATGTTGATAAGGCAACAGAAAAGTATGGGCCCAAGCCCACACCCCAACAGGTTGCAGAAATGGCTAAGTATAGAGGCATTACATACCAAAGGAATGGAAATAAAAGTCAAGATAAAGGTCAAACTAGTGTTCCCAAGGTATCTCCTTCTAAGTCTAATGTGCCTATTAATACAGATTTGAATATTGACTTAGGTGGATGGTTGAGTAATGCAAAGATGTTAGTCCCAGTATCAGAGCTTATGAAGATCTCTTCTCAAAAGGAAAAGCTACTTAAAGCCATAGATGATCCTCCTAAGAGTTTTGTTGAGAAACAACCAGTCGTGGCTTACCAGGACGCACCAGTAATTCTATAGAATTGGGATAGGGGAAATGAAAAGAATTTGCCTTTCTACCTTTCTTTACTTTTGAATGACAAAGTTTTACACAATTGCATGCTGGATTCAGGGGCAAGTTCTAATGTTATGACTAAGAAGGTAACAGAACAATTGAACTTAAGAATATCTAGACCTTACCATAACATTTGTGCCATGGACAATAAAACGATTGAAGTGCATGGATTGATTAAGGGTTTGCAAGTACACTTAGCAGTTTTTCCGGATATCATGTTTGAAATGGATATTGTGGTGATTGATGTTCTAGATGCTTGGGGAATGTTATTGAATAGAAAGGCAGCTGCAGATTTGGGTGGTAGTTTACAAATGGATTTATCTTATGCTACTCTCCCTACTGCAGATGGAAACACTTTCAAGTTGAATAGGGAAGTGTATAGAAGGTGTCATGTTGAAGACCCAAAAAACCCCAAGAATGAGTTAAAGTTTACTAATGAGGGTTTTGGTAATTATGCCATCTTGTCTAACTCCATTGTGCCCTTAGAAGATAAAGTCCAAGATGATGAAGTAGGCAAGGTATGGTACATGAATTTTGATGGTGCTTTTTCTAGAGCAGGAAAAGGTGTTGGAATTGTGCTTCAAGCTCCAAATGGTAAAGTGTTGAAATTTGCTTATAGATTGGAGTTTGATGCAACCAATAATGTGGCTGAGTATGAAGCTTTGCTCCTTGGTTTAGAACTTTGCAAAGATAGGGGTGTGAGATGTCTAAACAAAGGGGATTCAGACTTAGTTATACAACAGTTAAAAAGTAAATTTTCTTGCAAGTCTAAAAGATTGAAAGGATATAGGAATGCAATTTGGGATCTAATGAATGACCTAGATGCTATAGACTTGATTGTTATTCCTAGAGAATAGAATTCGAAGGCAGATGAGCTTGCAGTCGCTGCTTCCACACTTCAGCTTCCAGATAGTTTAATTGGTGAAAATATTTCGGTTGAAGTGATTTTTAGACCTTCAGTTCCTAATAATGTGGATCATTGGCAGGTTTTTGATGATGACAAACAAGTGATTAAGTTTTTAACTCACATTCATGAATTTTCAGACTTAGGCATCAGTATGAAAGAAGAAGGTTGTAATTTCACTGAAATTGATGATGAGGATAAAGCACCCCCTAGGCGAGTGGTATCTTCAGAAAGGGATTTTGATAGACAGGATGGTCATAAGCAAAAAGAAGAGTCAAAGAAAAAACGATGTGATTACCTTGAAGTCAACATTGGAACTAATGAAGAGCCTAGGATGGTGAAAATAGGCAAGACTACCCCTATAGAAGAAAGGAATGAAATTGTTAAGTTATTAAAAGAATATAGGGACGTCTTGGCCTTCAATTATGATGAACTCAAAGTCTATAGGGAGGATGTAATTCAGCATGTGATTCCTCTTAAAGAAGAAACCAAACCCTTTAGACAGAAGTTGAGGCAGTTAAACCCCAAGTTAGCTCCTTTGGTCCAACAGGAGTTACAGAAAATGTTAGAAGCAGGCATCATTGCACAAACTAGACATTCTTCATGATGCTCAAATTTGATTGTTACTAGGAAAAAGACTGGTAAAATTCGAATATGCATTGACTTCAAGAATTTGAACATTGCTTGCACAAAGGATCACTACCCCCTTCCCAAGATGGAAACCTTACTTCAAAGGGTAACAGAATCAGGAATGATTTCCATGCTTGATGGTTTTTCAGGTTATAATCAGATCAGACTTAAAGCAGAAGATATGCATAAGACAACTTTTACTACTCCATGGGGAACTTTTGAATATCTCAGAATGCCATTTGGTTTATCAAATGCTAGAGCTACTTTTCAGAGAGCTATGGATTATGCCTTTAGGGGGTTGATTGGGAAATTGATTGAAATATATCAAGATGATTTGACAGTTTTTCCTAAGGATGGGAAAACTCACATTAACGACCTTAGGCAAGTTTTGGACAGATGTAGAGAGTTTGGAATTTCTCTAAATCTTGCTAAGTCAGTCTTTGGGGTGACTGAAGGTAAATTATTGGGCCACATAATTACTAAAGATGGGGTCAAGTTAGACTCGGAGAGAGTTGAAGCCATTAGTAAGGTGCCTTTGCCTACATCAAAGAAAGCTCTCCAATCCTTCTTGGGACAAACTAATTTTGTTCATAGGTTCATTCCTAACTATGCTGAGATCATGAAACCTATATATAAGCTACTCAAGAAGGATGTAAAATTTGAATGGAATGAAGAAAGTAGGCGAGTTTTTGAAACTATTAACACTGCCATATGTGAAGCTCTCGTCCTTATTAGCCCTAACTACAACAAGGACTTTCAGATTTTGTCTTTTGCTTCTGAAGACACTATTGTTGGTGTGTTGCTTCAGAAAAATGATCAAGGCCATAAGCAACCCATTGCATATATGAGTAGGGCCTTGCAAAATTCAGAACTTAAGTATCCCATGTTTGAGAAACAGGCTTATGCCTTAGTCAAATCACTCAAACATTTCAGAGTCTTCATCGGATATTCCAAGGTGATTGGTTATGTTCCTAATTCTGCAGTTAAAGATGTTTTATCTCAAGTGGAAGGATTAGGCTCAAGGGGTAGATGGATTGCTAAGATCTATGAATATGATTTGGAAATCAAACCTACAAAGTTGATTAAGGGTCAAGGCCTAGCTAAAATGTTAACTGAAAATAATGAAAAGGCCTTGGGTATGATTTGCCAAAACAACAATGAAGAATGGCATCCTAATTTGTTGAAACTTGAACAGGTTGAGTGGTATACAGACATCATCGTTTATCTTAAGAATCTAACTTGTCCAAGCCATCTAATAGGACACGAGAAAAGGGCTTTAAGGTTAAAATCTTCTAAGTATGTTATTATTAGAGATGGATTAGGATGGAAGAATCTTGATGGGGTTATCATTAGATGTGTGGATGACATTGAGTCAAAGAAACTAATGGATGAATTCCATGGAGGGTTTTGTGGTGGACACTTTGCTGCTAAAACTACTACCCACAAAATCCTTAGAGCGGGATATTATTGGCCCACAATATTTGCAGATGTATATCAATTTGTTCGAAAATGTGAGCCTTGTCAGTTTTTCACAGGAAAGCAAAAGTTAGCAGCACTCCCTTTGCAACCAGTAGTGGTTGAAGCACCTTTTCAGCAGTGGAGTTTGGACTTCATCGGGAAGTTTAATGATAATTCGAGTAATTCATGGGTTATCACAGCAACAGATTACTTTACCAAATGGGTTGAAGTCATTCCTACCAAGTCAGCAACTGAGAAGGTTGTGATGGATTTCCTAGAAGACATAATTATAACTAGATTTGGGGTCCCATCAAAAATAGTGACAGATAATGCCAAGGCCTTTTGTTCAGCTGAAATGTCATCTTTTTGTTTCAAGTATGGTATTATCTTATCACATGCATCAGATTACTATCCCCAAGGAAATGGTCAAGCAGAGTCAAGTAATAAAAACTTAATGACCATAGTTAAAAAGATAGTTAGTGAAAATAAAAGATCTTGGGATAGTAAAATCAAACATGCATTATGGGCTGACAGAATAACGAAGAAAGCAGCAACTGGAAAGAGTCCTTTTGAGTTAGTGTATGGTTTGGAGGCTAGGTTTCCAGTGCACCTTAGACTTCCTACTTATGGGTCAGTTGAGAATACTTCCACAGAGCAGGATGCAGTTCAGAACAGGGTCAATCATATCATTGAGTTAGATGAAATCAGACGAAAGGCTTATGATCAGAATTGCAGAAATTAGAGTAAGGTAAAGAAGGCTTTCGACAAGTCAGCTAGACAGAGGGACTTTATGTTTGGGGATACAGTTTTATTATGGGATAAAGGCAGAGAGACACCTGGAAAACATGGCAAGTTTGACAGCTTGTGGTTAGGTCCATATTTGATCAGAGAAATAGCAGGGCCTAATTCTTTTCATCTCAGTCATTTGGATGGTGAGCCCATCAACATTCCAAGGAATGGACAGCAGCTCAAGCTTTTCTTCAGATGATGAGCAACTTGGTGTCCAAAGGGACACCCTCTGTAACGTATCTCTAACCTTTTTCCTTGTATTTCAATTTTGTATTATTTCATTCATTATGTCAATATGTACTTAGAATTTTTTTTCCTGTATCATAGATTTCATTTCATAAAAATTGTAAATGTTGTACTTTAGTTATTTCATTACGTAGATGTTGTTTATAGCATTTGTTTATTTCATTATGTATATATGTATGTTTATGTTGGATATTGGTGAGCACTCTGTTTTGTAGGTGTTGGATTCTCGTATGTTCTTCGTCCCATGTGAGAAGATCGAACACACATCCCCATGTGGAGCCAGATGTTGACCGCCTCTCCAACTAGGGGGTCAACTCCGTGTGCCATGAAGAGATGCATCATCAGATGCTCATTTGTCGAAGACTATTTGGTTCTACAGGGCATTTTTGCCCCCGGCACTTCTTTTTGTAAATGGAATTTCCGCACCCTTGCGTGGGTTAATAATGTAATAGGTCTGCATTGGTCATAGTTAGGTCAGTTACCTCAGGATGGATTCATTAGGAGAGTTCCTTTCACCGAGGGTTTTTTATCCTCAGGTTATCAATTGGGCTTTTCAGCCTTATTGATTCCCCTTGAGTTTTTCCCTCACACTTGCAATAATTCCTCCAAAGTGGTGAAGGGTATTCTAATGGGCTTATCCTCTGGTAACTATTGTTTAGGAATGATGTAAATGACCATGCATGACATCTTAGAAAGTTTCGTGGAATTCCGTCGAGTCTAGATTAGTTTTTTTTAATTAATTAATTTTTAATTAAATTTCCCTAAGTTTGGAGATTTAATTATTTAATTAATTAATTATTTTTGAGCAAAAATTGTAAAAACTGGGTCCTTGGACTTTTGATAGGGGTATTTGTGCTCAAAAGAAATGGAAAGACACGCCCTACACCCTTGGACCAAGTTTCAGCTCAGTCGGACAACTTTTGCTAAGTGTTTGTCCACCAGGAGTGTCAGTCGGTCAAAAATAGCAATTTTAATTGCTAGGTTATGACATAGTTAAAATGTCATTTTTGTAAATTTGAGTTAAAAGGATGATGTAAAGATGGAAAAAGGGAGAAGATGTGTTTCCTAACCTAAGCCTACCCAACCCAACTTAATTCAACCTTTACACACCCCCTCACCCTTTCACTCACTCAAACCCTCACGCCCCCTAGGGGATTTACGCCCCCTTAGCATGGTACAACGTTGTAACTTAAGTTTTAAAGGGTGGGGGGCGCTCCTTTCCACATGTGCGCCCCTCCTAAGCTCCCACGTCACCCTTTCCATAATCCCCAAACCTCACAACCCATCCACCCATCAATCCATGTGATCAAACCCTAGATGGTGCACCCCCCTCCTTGGGATTTCATCTTGTGCTTGGTGGTGGACACTTGGCATTGATCTAAGAGAGGTAGGTTTGCCTCTCCAAGTATAAATAGATCCCTCCCCTCACTCATTTATTCACCATATCTTGAGCTATTGTTATGCTACTTGATTTTCACCTCATCTCTCTCTCTCTTGGTCCATTTTTGCATCCATTCTTTTGCTCTTGAGGGTTTTGGAGCAAGTATTTCTCCAAGATCTATTGTTAAGTAATAAAGAGAAACTTTGGAGGATATTGGAAGAGCAACGAGTATTCTTGTTTCTTGCTTACACATGAGGTAATATTGTGAATTTGGCATGATGGTTGCATAGAGTAGATTCTTGGGTAAAGTGTTTTACTTGGGTAGATTATACAACGAGTATTCTTGTTGATCTATATATGTGGGTTTGCTAATAGGGTGCAAGTATTTCATTTTGTTAGCACATTCAGCCATATTATCTTCTTGTATGCATCATATCTTGTCAAGTTTTGCAGGTTTGCTTCTAGGGTTTTGTTGGGATTGCCTCAAGGAAGAGTCCTCCCTCAAAGCTCACTCAAACTCCTTATTTCTCCTTCTTTACTCATTATTTTCTTGTTGTTCATTCCATATAATATTTCAACTAACTTAACATCATAGATTGGTCATTTTAATCTATTTTTATCATAAAGTTTTTGTGAGAAAAATTTATGCCCTAAAAACAGAAATTTTTCTTCATTTTATTGGTTGTGTGTAGCTTTTCCATCAAGCATAGCTTGCTGGTTTTTGCAGGTTTTTAACAGGTTGAGGGGGTTATGTTGCCCAAAATCAGCCACACAACACTCCAAGACCCTTCTCTTCAAGTGGGTAACAAATCTCAACCTTTCTTCTCTCTTTCCTAGCTTCTTGTGTATAGATCTAATCATTTTTAGTCATTTTTAGTGGCTCATAGCTTGGGAGAAGAATTGGTACGTCCTACCTCCCACGTGTGAGCTTAGGGCTAGATCCATTTTCAACTTTTCCATTTCAAAATCGTTTTCCTAAGCTAGGACGTGGGGTTAGCAAGTGTTTTGTCGATAGTTGGTATTGTTTGCTTACTTCTTAACCCCTTTGGCACAATAAAGGTAGGTTTGCCTCCACCTTGTGCCATTGAGTGGCTTGTCTTGCTTTTCCATTTCTCTTTCAAGCTTTTATCATCTTAATAATTGCCTACACCTTGAAAGAGACATCCCCAAAATCGTAAGGCTAGGATAAATAATGTGTTTATGATTTCTTAATGCTTTGATGGTTAAAATATTCTAGATCTAGATCTAGATCTCATTCACACATTAGTCCTTAGTTTAAGCCCTTGGGGCATAATCAACTTGCTTAATCTATCTTGCATGTCTTAAGGCTATCTCAAGTTTCATTTCATTTTCACATGCTATAATCCAACACTAAATAGTTTAATGCATTGATGGTATAATAAGTGGTTTTATCTTTTATGCTATCTCATACTTACGGCCATTTGTCATCACTTAAGTTAATGTGTTGCTGGATATGTTAATGGTGTAGGCACACGTCTAAATCTTAAGCTTTTTCTTCACACTTAACATTCTCTCTTAATGCTTTAACAATCATAAGATAAGTGGTAATAAGCTTGAGTTTCTCTCTTTTTCTTTGGCAAGTTGTTCTTGCCCTTGTTCATTAGCATTCTTTACAAGCTTTTCATGTTGTGGCTTAACTATTGGTGATGCATTAAAGCTTTATTTCAGCTCTATCTTTACATGCTTTACATGTGTTAATGTGCTTCATTTTCATGCTTAACAACACTTATTTACAAGCTGCATAAAGTTTCGGTTTTGACATTAAATCACCTTTTTAAGGCAACTTAAAGTCATTAAAACACTCTAATACATCTAAAAACCTAACCAATTGATATATATACTTAATAGACTTAATAGGGTACCTGAAACCACCATCTTCGCCATCTAAAACGGGGATTGAGGAAGGCAACGGAAGGTGCTAGGCCGGGGACGACCTCACGACGCTCGACGTCCTTTCTAGGAGTACTCGGTTCATTAGGGTTGACCTGTGAAGCTAGGGGAGGCCTCGTTGCCTCACTTCTTGAGCATCCAGCAGCCATTTGGTAATTGGGGGAGGAGATTTTTGGTCAAACACTTAGTTAGGATAATAAAAACCTTTCAAATCTTTAAAACCCTTAACTCACTAAGTATCTAATAACCTTGGTTTGAATTGACACATCTTAAGGTTTAAAACTTATAAGCATAATCTTCCAATCTCATCTATAAGTAATACTTTGTGAGTAATCAATTGAGTGTCTTAACTATTGTGGAACACTTGTATTTAAAGCTTCTAAATCTTCTAAATGTCCTTGTGATTTTTGAGTGTTGATGTTGCTATTGAGGAGCAGTCCAATAGAGTAAGTGTTATTGGGGCATGCTTAGGCTTAATGTGTTGATGATGCTTACATATTGATTGTATCTAACTTCCTGCACATTTAAACACACATGGTTAACTTGTTCTATTGTAAATTGTATCTTATTGTAAAATTGTGTAACTAGCATTATTTATTGATTGTAAGTATCTAACAATTTTGTGAAGTAACCTTTCTTTTGTAATCATTGTAATCTTACTTGTAATTAAACACCCTTACATACTAGTCGACCACTTGCCCAACCTTAGGCACTAGTCTTAGTTGACCTAAGGAAAGGCTTGCTTGACATAAGAAATCTTGCATCTTGCATTGTTGCCTTTGCATCATAGGATAGTCTCCCCCCAACCTTAACTAATTAAAATCTACTCCCAGAACTTAACATAAATTTCATCTAGAAACTAGGGTCTACCCCCCTTGGCTTCCCTAGGAGTGAGCCTAGACGGAAGAGGTTCAAGCCAAAGTGACAGCGTGGGCTTTGAACCTAGGCATTGTGCCTCCAAGGACACACTAAGTGAGCGGGACTTGGCCCACGTTTGCAAGTGTGTATAAGGACAGCAACAGGGTGATCCTTGATAGAATCTGTCAAGATCCTCTTGGCCTTGACCTCATTCTTCTTGAACTTTGCCTTTGTTTCTTCGTCTTTGGGTCTGGAAGCATCTTCTTGACGTGATCCAATAATTCATTCTTTTCTAGAATGAGGAGAACTTTGTGCTTCCAGGATCTGAAGTTATCTATTCCATCCAATCTGTCTTCTACTCTCATACTAGTAGACATTTTTTGCTGGTAGAAACCCTAACACTGAAAAACCTCGATTTTTCAAACTTCACCAAACTGCACGTTGAGGGTTTCAGGGGTGCGCTAGGTTAGGGTGTACTGCTCTATACAAGAATTATCCCCAACATCCTTGGGAAAGTGCTCAACGAGCTTGACAAGGTATTGCAGTTGCAGGGTGCTGCAAGGTGTCGTTGTACCAATCTTCCTTCCAATGGTTAAATTGTTCTGAAGGTAACCAACTCTGATACCATGTTGGATTTTCCTTATTTACAGAGCATTAGTGTTACTAGTGTTCTTTTACTTCGTTATCATTAACATATATATATCATGTACTGAGCAGTAGCAGCATAAACAAAAGACAATAGAACACAAGAAATTTATCTTGGGAAAAACCGAGCAACCTTTCTTAGATAGATTTCGTTCACAAAGCAAGTCCAATCAGATAAACCCTAGCACAAGTGCTAGCTCAACCAGAAATACCACCCCAACTATAGCAGCAGCACCATACAAAGGTAGTGCACCTCCTTGAGGAGTAGCGCACAAGAGAGAGATACCAAAAGACTGAACAAGAAGAAACTAAGTCACTGCAGCAGTTGTGTCTCCTTCTCCAAAATTGTGCCTTGCTTCTGTGTACCTGGAAGAGTGTGAGTGAATGAACAAATGAGCTAAGGCGCCTCCTTATTTATAGTCTTCTTGTCCTTCTAGCTGAGTCGACTTCTCCTCTGGGAAGGTGTCTTTTCATTATACTTTATTCTTCTGGGCCGACTTCTCTGCTAGGGTATTTCAACATCTGTCCAATGGATCTCTTGCTTCCAGAATCTTCTACGCATCTAAGAAAGGTCATGTAGGAGAGAAAGATCCTCCCGCAGCTACCAAAACATCAACAGGAGTCACCTTAGCTCATAAAAGGTACAAGATTTGGCGTTTGTTCACACAAATGTTTGCTTTTTATCTTGACAATAGAAAAAAATGACAAGTTAGCGCACCAAAAAGTCCAAATATAATGTGTCGTGAAATGATGGTGATGATGACCTTCCTTTGGAAATCTTCTATGAGAATATACATCAAATGCCAAATGACCTCGCCCAAGGTGATTATGGTCAACCTAGTGGTTTAGTGAGCACTCCACAAACAACAAAAGATGAAGTGAGAGACCACATGGATCCAAGATTCCAAATGAAATTGATTACTAGTCCCAACACTCCACTATCAACAAAATATGAGATAAGGCACCATAGGGATCTAGATGAATTTGATTACAAGTCTATTATGACTCGTCCAATGTCTAGTGCCCACTAGATACAATTCTCTATTATCACCATGGACCTCTAAATTAGAAATTTACAATTCAATGTAAGGAATAATAAAATGTGCACATTATTGTAAATCCAGTGATATTGAATCTATTATGATATGGATGTAAGCTGTTTTATTAGGTTTGAGGTTTTCAAACTTGCATTGATGTGATTCTTTGTTAGTGTATGATGTGAAATTGTGAATCTATTTTGATGTACAACATTTTTGTAGTATATATATATTTTTTATTGCTCAAGCTTTCCGTTAATATGAGCAAGCGACTGAGCTGCTCTATTTTAAATTTAATTCTCGGTAATAAAGTTTAAACATCCTGCTACACTATGGAAGTCTTGTTTGGCTAAGAAGCCACTAGTAAGGGATATCTATTTCACCAAAGTTGCCCGGGGTTGGCACCTTTAATTCTCGATAATAAAGTTTAAACATCCCGCTACACTATGGAAGTCTTGTTTGGCTAAGAAGCCACTAGTAAGGGGTAACTATTTCACCAAAGTTGCCCGGGGTTGGCACCTGACACCTGGAACCACCCGTTTCAGCAACCATAAGCGCACACGAACACAAGCATGATATTGTATAGACTTGAACCCGCATAGGGGTGATAACAACACCCAGCTTACACCGACCTGACAAACAACAGTTAAGTGTAGTGTATATTTTGAGTCATAAAATGTATTCACTAAATTATTTAATAAAAATAAAGCGTTATGCATGATGAGAGGGAGGAGGGAGACATAATTGGCCCCGTTTCTCATTCCAGTTGTCGTTTCCCGTTTCTGGTATTGCAAGAGTTGCATAATTTGAGATCTTGAAATGTGTAAGTGTGGGATTGAAACAATTAAGTAGTCCGTCAACCAATTAGTTTGACATGGGTGTACAGAATGATACATTTTGAACAAGTACGCTGACATTTTCAGACATTATTCAATTAAAGATTTATGCTAGAGTTATAGTCAAGCAACTTTGACGGAAAAGAACAGTTTTTATTTAGATGTTTGGTAAAGTATCCATACCCTTTGGAGTCTTTGCAGGAGAGCCGTCTTGAACTGGCGAACACCCCTGCCGCTGGACGTGGGATCGATCCTATGGGCTTTTTCGAATGCATAGAACCTGCCTGCAGTAAAGTAAAGCATACACGATTAAAGACGGAACCCTAAATACAGAGAGATAAATAGAGAAAAAGAGGGATTCGGGCAAGTGATGCATACAGAGATATGCAACACGTGGGCTTTCAGGCTCAATCTCATTCGCCACACGAAGGATCGTGGCTATGTCGCGTAGGGACGAAGGGACGACTTCACTGTCAATTGCCGATTCAGGAATGTTCGCCATTGTCTGTGACCTCGCCAGACCCCGAGGCTGCTGCTCGCTCGAACCTGAACCACTCGCCGCCATTTTCTTCTCTTCTCTTTTCTTCACGACAAGAAGCACTAAGAATAAACCCTCATCTGCTACTAAATACTAGTCTGAATCCGACCTTCATTCATTTTGCACATATAGCATTCATTCATTTGGCATTCGTGGTATAGCAATAATGGGAGAGCCACCTGGTTTCCCCTACGTGAAGTAGCAGCAACAAAGCAATGCAATGTATTGCAATGGTAAAGTGAATTGATTCCATTCTTTTTTTCCACTCATTTTCATTTTCTTCTTTTGGTCCCACAAGAAACCACTGTATCGGATCTCCGTTTCCAATTTTTGTTTCGCACATCGTTCTCTCTCGCAAGCAACGAATCTGATTGTATCGGACTTCCAAAATTGGTCTCGTACACTGATCAAAGCAAATAGCGACCATACCATACGGACAAACCCCTTTACATTCACTAACCCACCCTCGTCAAATACCTACAGATCCTCTGTATCTTTTTCCTGTACATTATACATGCCATCTTTACTTTATTTCTACCGACTATGAGAGCCCACAGCCTACTTGTAATCCGTAAAAGTACAGCTACTTCACTTTCACTTTAATCTCTGTGAACATTAATATACTTCGCTTGCTCAAGCACGCATGAGATTTTAAATGAAAACCTTTTTTCATTTATATTAATTATCAATCCAGCCATAGGATAAAGGTATCCTCGTCAAAATGCTCACATCAGCTGGTTGATCTTTATGTAAAGTTTTTTTTTAAAGTTGATATTTACTTAAAAAAAAAAAATTTAAGTGATTGATGGTTAAGGGTAGAATTTGATGGCAAAATTATTACCTTGGAGATAGAATTTGAAGGGCAAATATCATTAAAAACTTTCTTGTAACCATCATCATTCTTTATTAAAAATATCAAAAAATATAGTGATCAAAGCCTTTCCATTCACTTGTTGTTTTATGTAAAACATTAAATTATGTTATTGATTTTTTAAAATGCCATTTTATTTTATGAGAATTGTTATTTTTAGTTGACTTGATTTAATATTATTTTATTGGAAAAATAAAATAAAAACAAGATTATCAAAAAAAAAAATTAATTCATTATTTTTGTTATGTTTTGTAATAAAGGATATAATTGGATTGTGAAGAGCTTATATCCATCTTAAATCTGAATCTATCAAGCATGGAGAGGGATCAAATTTCTTAATGCTTAAATTTTAATTTATATGTTGTTATCTAAATATGTAGATAAGTAGTTATTTATTTATTTTTAATTGAGTGAACTTAATTATTATTATTATTATTATTTTAATGTGATATTATCTAATCTAATATCACTTGACAACATGTCCCCCATATTTGGTTGTATCGGTGCAATAAAAAATATACATTTGTAATGTACCCAACAAAATAATTTAGTAAGGGTGGTTTATTTCACAAATCTATGAAGGAGAGGTCATGGTTATGGAGAAAAATATACCTCTTCTTCAAACCATGATTCTTTAACTTTAACCCCACTTATAAAGGCATCATAGGAGCTTGGTAATAAGATATAAATTTGTAATGTGCCCAACACATAACTTAATGAGGGTTGTTTATTTCACAAACCCATGGAGGACGCATCATATGGTTATGGGGAAGAGCATAGCTCTTGTTGAAACCACGGTTCCTTTACTTTAACCTCATTTTAATATCTTTCCCCAACCTTAATCTTGGTGATATTATGGAATCTTCCCTTTTATTTATAAGAAAAGAGAATCCTCCAAAAAAAAAATTTAAAACTCTATGAGTAAATTTATCAAGATAGATCTAACCCAACATGAAAAGGGTTTTCTCACCTACATCAAAGTTCATATAAAATCACATGTGAGTAGAGGTTTACTAAGAGCATGAGCATGTCTGAGGTGAAGGTAAGGTCTTGCTTCCTTTCTCACAAAGGTGGTCCTCCTAAGTCAGAATCCCGCGACAATCCCTATAGATAATTCCTAATGATTTACAATAGATCTTCCTTCTATTATTCCCTAGGAATATTCATACCATGAGACTTCACCACCCAAGTTGTGTTATATACTCATCATCAACACATCGTTAGGTTCATTATAGAACAATATTATTTTAGATTACAAAGATCTTAAATGGACCAAAGAGATAGATTAGAAGAATACAAACTTCAAGTGCAAACTTGTTAGAAAAATAGGATCGCAGAACAATAAAATAAAACAAACGTGGAAATAAAACACAGAAGATACACAATACAATAGAGACACATGTATACATGGTTCACCCAGTGTAGGCTACATCCACAAAGAAATTGTCAGGTCCTTCCTTTTTATTATCCAGCAAAATGAAGGGATACAACCTGCAACACACCCATTGTAACTTCCTCTTCTTTCTATCACAGTCTCCTCTCTCAGAATATAATATTCGCAATGATACACAACCACAATACAATTCCCTCATAAAAGAGGGTTGCATTCTAGGGAAAAAAAACCTAACATAACTTCTACCATCATATATGTGATCTTATAATGAACGGTCCAGGTTTACTATGAAATTACAATATACATTTACAAGGCAAGATAATCAGGCTCCACAACCAATAATCTCCCACTTTGAGACGGATCTCAACAACTCCATCGTTGTTGTATCTACTGGACTATGATCCTTCTTGGACCTGGCATATTTCTCATCTTCACCTTTATGCTTGAAGACCAACTGAAACTGAGCAGGAACTCAATTTCTCCCTGGTTCCTCCCTTTGTTAATATGTCTGCAAGATTTTGGCTAGTGTGTATCTTTTCCAACTTCAAATGTCCATCTTCCAAGATGGATCGTATGAAATGGTACCTGAGTTGTATATGCTTAGTATTTGAATGGAAGGATGAATTCTTTGCAAGATGAATGGCACTCTCGTTGTCACAGTACAACCTGTTATTCTCTTGCTTCTTTCCCAATTCCTCCATAAACCTCTCTAACCAAATCATTTTTACTAGCCTCTGTAGTAGCAACATACTCTACTTCTGTTGTTTAAAGTGCAACAACATTTTTCAGTTTCAAAATCCAACTTACTGATGTTCCACCTTGATCCAGGAGGATCCTCAGGTTCAAAAAATGATCAAAAATAAAAGTTCTCGGAATCAGACGAAACCAGTTTCATTGCGTCCTTCTCATCGCGTTGATTATGACCATATATTTACTTCCTCAAACGAACACCGTATGTGAAAGTTATCGCGTCCTGATCAAATTCCCAAACAGGTAAACGTCAACAGGCAAAAGTCAACGCTGACATCAACAGTGCGACAAGTGACGTCATCATGTTGACATGGCATCGTCAGGAGGTGACACGTGGCAGTTGATTGTACAATGATGTGGCAAAAGAGTGGCATGTTGACTAGGCAGGTGTGGCAGACATGGTCGAATCATCGCTTGACAAGTGTCAACCAGGTAGGCGAGTGTAATGGTGCCACGTGGCCCAGTCATGGGTTGCCACGTGGTACTCCTTCATTGGTTGTTGTTGTAAAAGTTTATGGACTACATGGGAGTCGAAACCGCAACCTCTGAGCGTGGGGGAAAGTCTTGGTAGGACCAGGCTACCAGCCCACCCACAGTGGTGCTTATTAACCAAAGTCCAAATTGAATATTTAAAGTTGCTTTGAGTTTTGGGCGGAGGCAAGGTTGGGGTCTATCCCCATCCCCCGGTTCTATTGCACACCATGCGCCCACGTCAAAGAACCTCTGCATAACTCGTTGGCGTGTGGATTGTTAAGCCCCTGGTGCTACACATACTCCACCACACAACCGCATACAATAAGCCCGTCGGACCAGTCAAAAAACCCCACGAGACCAGGAGCTGTGACCAGTGGCCAGGGCCGATCGACAGGGGCTTATCCATTTGATCGAGCCCTCGTTCCCATATTTGCGCCATACGACCAGCAACATTCGGAGGAGGAGCCAACGCGTAGCGCCTTTTAGGCTAGCTCTTGGACATATGAACCATACGACCCTACAAAAGGGGCGCACGCCCAGCTTTTAGGGGCTTATTTTGATTTGTATATCAGAGTGGTTATTTTGTTATAGTTTTTGCCCAAATTGGGCCTTTTTGGAGATTTTTTGGGCCATATGGAGGGGCATTTGACCCCAAACAGAGGCCAGATCTTTGTGGGAAGTTGGGCTTCCATAACTGAGCCTAAAAACTATATAAATCGGGCCCTTCGAGCTTGTGAGGGTACTTTTGTATTGTAGAGAATGTGAGAGTAGCTTGAGCTAATGGCCCATTTCTCATGTTTTGAGGGGCATTGAGTCATGTTTTGAAAGGAGATAGTTGAAGCATGTGTGCATCTGCACAAGGAGGTCTTGTACAACAGATCATAAGCCTGTTTGTAATAGCAAAGAACAATTGTAAAGAGAACTTGAGCATTAAAGATCAATAAAGAGGTCCTCCACTTGGAAGCGAGCCCGGATGTAACAACCCTAGTTAAATAATTCCTTAAGGTTTATCAAGTATAATTAATTAAATAATTAATTGTCCTAATGTGTATTAGTTAAATAATGATTATTTATTAATAATATTATTTATTTATTTATTTACTGTTTAATATATGTTGATTAATTAATTAATTAACTCATTTAATGTTTGGGTAACGAATTGAAGGCTTAATAAGTTTTAATTTATTTAATAGAAAACTTAACGTATGAAGGGAAAAGGCATTGAATGGAGGGATAAGGTGGGTGGCATTGAATGAAGGGAGGAGGCAGTGAATGGGAAGGGGGATATGAGGGGGCAAAGGCATTCGGGAGAAGGAGTTTTGGAAATTTGGGGAAAGGAAGCATTATTTGAGATTAGGGATTGTATTTTCTGGTTTGGAGTTTGGGTGGATTGTTATAGGGGAGCATCGGTTGCTGGGAGTTTTGGGCTCAGGGGCCAGGAATCCTCATGGAATCCTGGAGCTAGGGAGCTGGATAAGCTCTGTTCCTAGCTGGCAGGGAGGAAAGATTTGGTTTTGGGTAGAGTTCGGGCAGAGCAGCAGTGAGGACAGACGGAGATTG